>PVKC010000515.1:0-65606 GCA_004027635.1 Crocidura indochinensis | reverse complement strand
CCTTACCTCCATGCTATCTCCCAGGCCCAATCTCTACTTCTATTTCACATACATTCCTTTCTGTTTGTTTCAAATTTTTTTTTACTAGACACATATTCACCTTAGTCTTCTTAGATATGTCTGCAGACTCTTTTCTAATAATTTAACATTTATAATTTCTTTGCAGATATGCATTTTAAGGTATAATCTTTCAGCACATCATTGTTAACTGTAGTAAACAGAAACTACTGAATATGTTTTTGTTTCTGTTGAAGAATGTATCCCTATATAGCTACAGGAAATTTTGAACTTTGTGTTTTTCATGAATATTTATTCAAATTTTCCATTGTGTTCAATATAGTCATTTTAATTATAATATATTCCCAAAGGGTAAGACAAATTTTATGCCAAATATGGCTCTTAGTCACTGGGTAGCTGAACAACAGATAAGTTCCATGGTTATGACTAAATGTCTGAACAGGTAGATGTATTGTGGAGAGAAAGCAGGTCTTTGAATGCTGTGAGTTTTCTAATTTTGTCTAGGGAAATGATTCTATTTATACTTTTGACAACCTTGAATTAATATTCACATCCATGAGATTTCAGATATTATTGATGTTCCTATATATACACTTCGATGAAAAATAACCCACTTTAGCCAGACTTCTATTAATACGTCAGTCATTTAAAGGTAAGTAGTTTCAGATAGTACAATGCTATGAACTTATAAAATAAATGTAGGAAGTGCCTTTATACTTCATTGTTTTGTACTTGAATATAATTAATAAATGAAAAGTTGTTTCTAAGTGTTCATATTAAATCTGTTACCAATTAAACCTGTATTGATAATCTACTTTAAGTTCCTCAATTATGATAAATATATTTCATTCTTCGAAATATCATGACACTAATACAGTAGAAATTGGAAAATATTTAACCAGTGACTGCTGCTTCAGTAAATAAATTTGGTGATAAGGTGGTGTTATTTATTTATCCATTTATCAAATCACCTTTCTTCTTAGACTTTTAGACTTCCACCTGGAAGACTGTGGGGCTACTATTAGCTCTGTTTCATGGATTACTGTTGGAGGTGCTGAGAGGAAAAAGTATTGATCATGTTCTTTTACAGCTCAGTAAGCTCTGTATCCAACTTTAACATTTTCTCAGTAGCCATTACAATGAAGGGCTTTTGTAAGTAGTCATAGTTAAGAAATGTGAGGCATTCCCACCAGCAGTGGATAAGAGTTCCTTTCTCTCCACATCCCTGCCAACACTGATTGTTCTCATTCTTTGTGATGTGTGCCAATCTCTGTGGTGTGAGATGGTATCTCATCCTTGCTTTGATTTGCATCTCCCTGATGATTAGTGCTGAGGAGCACTTTTTTCATGTGCCTTTTGGCCATTTATATTTCTTCTTTGTCAAAGTGTCTGTTCATTTCTTTGCCCTATTTTTTGATGGGATTAGATGTTCCAAATTCTGTCAGTGCCCTGTATATTTTGGAGATTAGTCCCTTATCTGATGTGTATTGGGTGAATAGTTTCTTCCACTCAGTGGGTGTCTCTTGTATCCTGGGCACTATTTCTTTTGAGGTGCAGAAGCTTCTCAGCTTAATGTATTCCCATCTGTTTGTCTCTGCTTCCACTTGTTTGGAAAGTGCAGTTTTCTTCTTGAAGATTCCATTAGTCTCAATGTTATGGAGTGTTTTACATTCATGTTGTTCTATATACCTTATGGTATCAGGTCTGATATCAAGTTCTTTAATTCATTTGGATTTTACCTTCGTACATGGTGTTAACTGGGGGTCTATGTTCGCTTTTTTGCAAGTGGCTACCCAGTTCTGCCAGCACCACTTGTTGAAGAGGTTTTCCCTGCTCCACTTAGGGTTTCTTGCTCCTTTGTCAAAAATTAGGTGCTTGTATGTCTGAGGAACATTCTCTGAGAACTTAAGCCTATTCCACTGATCTGAGGGTCTGTCTTTATTCCAATACCATGCTGTTAATGATAACTTAAACTGGAAATTGAGCTCCCATTTGACCCAGCTAATCCACTCCTAGGGATATACCCTAGAAACACAAGAATACAATACAAAAATCCCTTCCTCACACCTATACTTATTGCAGCACTACAAAATCCAGGCTCTGGAAACATCTAAGATGCCCTTCAACAGATGAATGGCTAAAGAAACTGTGGTACATATACACAATGGAATATTATGCAGCCGTCAGGAGATGAAGTCATGCAATTTTCCTATACATAGATTTACATATATGGAATCTATCATGCTGAGTGAAATAAGTCAGAGTGAAAGAGATAGAGGCAGAATAGTCTCACTCATCTATGGGTTTTAAGAAAAATAAAAGTCATTTTTGCAACAATCCTGAGACAATGAGAGGAGGGCTGGAACGTCCAGCTCACTTCATGAAGCTCACCACAAAGAGTGGTGATGCAGTTATAGAAATAACTACACTGAGAACTACCATAACCATGTGAATGAATGAGGGAACTGGACAGCCTGTCTGGAGTACAGGTGGGGGTGGGGTGAGATGGAGGGAGATTTGGGACATTGATGGTGGGAATGTTGCACTGGTAAAGGGGGGTGTTCTTTACATGATGTTTAAATAAAGATATATAAAAAAATTTAGCAGGAGGCTCAAAGTACATACAAATGCCTGGTAAAGTCTCTGTCAGAGGTCGCCAATCAATAAATGGTTCTTCTATTTTCAGACACCAAGGAGAATATCTGATAAGCTAATTCATAACGAGAAAGCAATCAGTTGACTATTTGACCTATTATCATTCCCAGGAGGTCTCATTTTAGAAAGCTTTGGGGAAAGACAATACCATCATATGCAAGTATACATATGTGTGTGCACACAAACACACAAAAAGAAATGTGATAAAAACATTTTAAGTATGATATATTTAATTAAATCAGATTTTTATTTAGCTTATATTGTTATTTTAATAAAAATGAGTTTTGTAAATGATGTCTATGTTTAAGATGAGATTATTATAAAACTGACGAGTTTTTAAAAGTAAATGTCTTATATTAATTTTTTATCAGAGTGATTTTTAATTTAACAGATGTAAGCAAACATCTATTTTTTTTTAGATTATAATAATGTTTAAGAATGGGAGGGTCCAGGGGCCGGGCGGTGGCGCTGGAGGTAAGGTGCCTGACTTGCATGCGCTAGCCTAGGACGGACCACGGTTCGATCCCCTGGTTTCCCATATGGTCCTCCAAGCCAGGAGCGACTTCTGAGCGCATAGCCAGGAGTAACCCCTGAGTGTCACCGGGTGTGGCCCAAAAACCAAAAAAAAAAAGAATGGGAGGGTCCAGGGTCCAGGAGGTGGCACAAGTCGTAAGGCATTTGCCTTGCATGCCTTAACCTAGGAAAAACCGCGGTTCCATTCCCCACCTCCCATCCCAATAGCCAGGAACTATTTCTGAGCATGTAGCCAGGAGTAACCCTTGAGTATCACCGGATATGGCCCAAACCCCTCCTCCCCCAAAAAAAGAAAAAAAAAGGAGAATGGAACTGGAATTATAATATAGTAAGTAAGGTGGTAAGGTGTTTGCCCTTAATGGGGTCAACCATGGTTTGATATCCAATATCACATTATCCCTGAGTAGTACCAGTAAGGATTCCTGAGATTAGAACCAGGAGTAAATCCTGAGGATCGCCAATGGTTATTTATGGTAATGAAACTACTGAGCAAAAATAAAACAAACAAAAAGAATTGAGGGAAGTATAATTATGAATATGAAGACTAGTGTATCGAAAAAACTAATACTACTTTTCTTTACTTGCCCTTTTTTGAATTCTTTCTTTTCTTTTTATTTTATTTTTAAAAACACTGGTGCTCAGGACTCAGACATGCTGATTACACAGGAATTACCTTTGTCAGGCTTGGGATGCCAGATAGTATAGCAGGGATTAAACTTTGGATGGTCACCTACAATGCAAGTTTTGGTTCTAATTTCCTTCGTCTTTCACTAAAGTTCATTATTTTAACTATTTTATTATTCAAACCTTTGGAATATTTGGCTTTTTCTATATCCCTGTGTTATCTTTGATTAATCTACGTTAGCATATTTTGGAGGCAAGATACCTCTCAAGTAAATCTCAGCTGACCCAGAATCCAGACTTGGTGATAAATGACCATGATAACTGACCATGAAGCCTGAAGTATTCTGCTTTGAAATGCTTTACTGTTAAGACACCACACATATTATCTCCCACCAAGGTCACATTTGGGGTGCTCATGGGTTCTCTGAAATTGGATATAGGATCTTGGGTCTTTGAATACAAGAAGTATCTTCTAGTTGTTTACATTATCTCATGATCCTTTCAGAACATTTTTTGAATAATTCAATGGGAACAGTAGTGGGGAGTGAAAAACAGAAAGCTACTGCATCTAGTCTATCATCTCCGAGTTAGTCATATCTGTAATGATACTTGTTTTTCTTTATAAGTGTCTTAATAGTAGTAGTAGTCAAATGTATGAATTTCAATAGAAAAAATAAATGTATGTTTCCTGAAGTTATGAGAGAAATTCCCTCAAGGCCCCTCAATTGTACATCTTTTATAGATAATATATGTAATTGTACACTGATTTCTTAGTCTGGATATGGAATATATGTTACTTTATGTGCTGTTGATAATTCTAAAATGAAACAGGTTGTTGATATTAATTTGAGTGATCCTATAAGTTTGCATAAAATATTATTTCACAATATATGTGTTTGTGTTCTTGTTTTCTCTTGTTTTCAGTTTGAAATAAATATTGTTAGACTGAGTCTGTCAGAGGAGAGTATATAAAGAATTTAAAAATTATGTAGTTCTCATTTTAGCTGAACATATCACATCTTCCCTCGGTAATGATCTGTTAAGGATTTCACTAATAGCAGTTTAGTAGAGGTAGCAAAGGATTTCCCTACCAATAAACACGGTTTCCTTGGCTATTAGGCAGAAATCTTTGCATAACCTCTTAGCATAAGTGACATTGATTAATCACCTTGTAGAATGGATATTGTTCTGAAGAAAAAAATCATAACAACCTAAGGAACCATTTGAATGTAAGAAATGAAACCTAGGACTCTGATATTTTTTTAGAACTTTGTTACTAGCTCAGGTCATATGAGCGAATAATGAAACTACTGAATGGAAAAATAAAATACTCAAGGGGTTCTTCTCTGGCTAAAGGGTGCATCAGAATAAAATGAAACAAGAATGCCCTAATTTTAAAAACATATAAATATGAGAGAGAGAGAGAGAGAGAGAGAGAGAGAGGAGTTTAAAAAACTAAGCGCCAGGCAAGGGAGTTAACTTAAATTCAAAGAACTGAAGGGCATGGTTTATGTGATTGAATGAATCTTCAGTTTGTCCCTGAACCCACATAGTCCTCTGAGCATTGTAAGGAGCTAAATTCAAATTCAAAACCAAATTAAATAATAGACTCAGACTATTAAGAAACAAGTAAATTTTCAATGCAGTAGAAGCAATATAAATAATTAAACTTATGTTTATAAGTTTAAATTTTATAAAAGGAAGTAACACCAGCAAATGAAAAGATAGTACAGTGAAGAGGATGCTTGCCTTGTATGCAGTCAACTTTTCCTTAACTATCAATAGCAGAAATATGCTCAAGAAACATCCAATTAAATTTGCCAAAACTTCCTTAACTTTTGTTTTGGTGAAGTGAAATAGCTTCTATTGAATGATCAACTTAGAAAGATGGTGAAAAGGAGCCAATGGATAAGACATTAGCTTTGCACAAGCCAACCTGGGTTCAATCCCTGCCATCCTGCATGATCTCCTGAGAACCACTAAGAGTTTGAATAGGGAGAAGTACCAGGAGTAACCCGGAAGCACCACCAGGTGTGGCTCAAATAAAAGAAATCGTGAGGTCAGAGAGAGTTAACAAAATGAATAAAGCAAATAAAGAGACATAAGACAAGAAAGAGAGCTACACCTTAAAGAAAGAACATTTGCTTGAAGAGCAAACCTAAAACATTTCTGAATTCTGAGACTATATCCATCTGGATGGTAAAATACTATTCTTTCTAACTTATCCTGACTCCAAGTTCAATTTTATGCAGTTGAAAATTTAAATTTGATGTCACTGTAATAAACTCTGTACAAGATTATATGACATTTAGTCTTAGCACTTACAAATATGTTTATTTTAAGAATATCAAATTAAATATTTTAATATACTTATTGTTGTTTATTAATATGAAAAAGAAATGGTGGTGTTGATATTTTAAATTTTTTTCTATATTAGTTTATGAAATGTTTCATTTACATATATCATAAAGTTTGACATTGTAACCAAATATTTTAAAAAGGAAATGCTAAACCTTTCCCATTATTTACTCTCCCTTTGTCTTATTAGTTGCAACTATTCTAAAACCAAAGATAGAATATAGTTTTTCCCAGATTCTTAGACTCATAATCATCACTATAAGTTTAACCTAACTTATTGTTTTAAATATGAGACAAATTCATGTTTAATTTACCTGTACATATGTCAAAAATCTTGCTAATATTTTGTATAAAATATACATAGAAGTAGTATTGTAAAATATTAGCAATATTTAAAAAATAAATCTATTTGGGGCCTGGGAGATAGCATGGAGGTAAGGCGTTTGCCTTCCATGCAAAAGGTCATCGGTTTGAATCCCGGTGCCCCATATGATCCCCTGTGCCAGCCAGGAGCAATTTCTGAGCAATTTCTGAGCAATTTCTGAGTAACGCCTGAGCACTGCCGGGTGTGACCCAAAAACCAAATTAATTAATTAGTTAATTAATTAATTAATTAATCTATTTAAAACATAAAAATGTTATAGGTAGTAGAAAAATAATTTGACACTAAATGATCACTTTAGTATAGCATTTTAGATTACAAATTAGTATGCTTACTTATTGAAAGAGTAAACAGTAGGAATTTAATATTTCTTTAAGATGTACACTATATTTTCATGGTGATATGTAAGAACGACTTTTTCAAATCAATGTCTGAGAACTTGATAAAGAGATTTTTGTCAAATATTAAACAACTAATATTTATTCTTATTTTAAAATGTGATGATAATTACTGACCAATATGTCACTTTGACATCAAAGTAAAATAATCTTGCCATATATTCTCCAAGTTCTGTGTTGTTGTTTGTTTGTTTGTTTGTTTTAGAAGCCAAAGCAGGGGCCCAGGAGATAGCATGGAGGTAAGGCGTTTGCCTTTCATACAAAAGGTCATCGGTTCGAATCCCGGTGCCCCATATGGTCCCCCGTGCCTGCCAGGAGCAATTTCTGAGCATGGAGCCAGGAGTAACCCCTGAGCACTGCCGGGTGTGACCCCCCCTCCAAAAAAAAAAAAAAAAAAAAGATTAGAAGCCAAAGCACTGATTTTGGGTATATTGCTTGCTTGGCAAATTAGATTTTATTTTATAAATTGTTAATTGAGAACAAATATGAAGAAGGTTAAGGGCATTTCTCTTACATGGAAGAAATCAGATTTTTAAGTGTTTCTTTTAAAATGCAGAAGGCAGGGGCCAGCATGGTGGCGCTAGAGGTAAGGTGTCTGCCTCACAAGAGCTAGCCAAGTATTAGGATTGTGGCTCAATCCCCGGCGTCCCATATGAACCCCCCAAGCCAGGAGCAATTTCTGAGCGCTTAGCCAGCAGTAACCCCTGAGCATCAAACAGGTGTGATCTGAAAAACCAAAAACCAAAAAAAAAAAAATGCATAAAGCATTGATAGATAAGAGGATCATGATGCTTATCTAACTTTGTAGTTAATGAGACAGTGGACTCCTTTTCAGTCATATACACATATTGGAGAGCACTTTCACATTGTTCCTAAGAGCCCAAATTTTCCTTATTATTTCTGTCATTATTATTTACTCCATGACTAAAATCATACCAGAGTGTTATTTAAATTTGTATCCCTCATAGTAAAACTCTATCTTTAAAACAAATGTAAACTTGGCTACAAGTGTCCTTGTCAAGAACTGAATAAAAATAAACCCTTATTGCCATATTGTCTAATATTCATAAATTTTATATTATAATTGGTTATATTTAATTATCTATAAATCTTTTAATGTTTTAGTTTCAGTTCTGCAATATTTAGAAACTCCATAAGCAAGTCATTCAAAAATCATTTATTGAAATAATGAATATGAAATCTATAGCAGAATACCTACTTTGTCAACTATAGCCATAATCAGAACTAAATTTCTATGCAATTTAAAAAATATATCTTTTTTGACCATATATCTTTGATATATATTTAATTTTTAAATTAAAATATCTATATGCTATAATTGTACATTTAAATGAATTTCTTTTTTAGAATAGTCTTAAATATTAGCATACAATAACATTTAAGTATATTCAATATAATATTAATTTTTTCAAACATTAATTAATGTGGACAAACAAACATATAGCCTAGTCTTGTTTCATCACTATAGTAGAATTATATACATATTATATGTTATATAAATATATTATATATAGTAGAATTGTTATTTCTGTCTTCATAGCTTTGCAATGTCTGATATTAATGAATATGACTTATACAATATACCATTTGCATGAACCAGATTGAACTTTTTTATTGACTAGTCAAGATTCAGAAAGATTGGCATCATTCTTATTGTATGGATTAGCAAGTCCCCTGCAATTTTCAAAGACCAAGTAAAACTATCTGGTTACTTATTGCTCAACTTGAGTAGTAGTACTAAATTAGAAACATTTCTAATAGTCTATATATTAATATTTAATCGTGAAGATAAAGAAGATGAAGAGGATATTGTTTTAGCCATAGAAAACAATAAAACTATTGTTGAATGTTCTCAAAATGCAGATATTTTAAATTTGTCAAAAAGTACCCCACAATCTTCTAGGAATAGTTACAACACTTTTTTGTATAAGACTTCCTTGACTACAATACACACAAATAGTTCAAATTTCAAGAACTCTGACATCTACATGCTAAATTCCTTAAACATTTAAATAGTTTTATCACAATATAGTATAAATTTCTTAAGTGTTAAACATTTCAGCCATACAAAGCTCCACTTTTGTATTTCCTAGTAGACATTTATTTAAATGCAAAAAAATGTTCAGTTCCTGGGATATTCACAGTTAGAAATTACCTCATAAATTATCTTACATTTTATAAAGAAATTTAGTGAGTTTAAAAAGCATTAATATGAATGTTGTAACTATTTTCCCTTAAGTTAATTGTGCTTATTCATGAAAATTTCATTTGTTATATATGCACATGTATAGATTTTACTGATCTTATAATTTGAATCATAAATATGAAAGTAAATAAAATCTAAGAGATGAATGATTCTTTTTTGCCTCAATTTCTTAAGCTAACTTCATATAAATAAAATGAATAGGAGCTCTGTTTCTGAGAAAGTCTTTCAAGTAAAAGATGGGTGGGATTAGAAAACTGAATACAGTATATTATAAATATCATTTTATTAAAACCCTATTCATTGAAGTCTCATGATTATTTATAAAAGTAAGTATATAATGTTATTAAATGCTCTCTTGCCATATAATCAATAGGCTGCATAGTATAGTAAATGTTAAACTTTTTTCAAGTTACTAATCACTAATAACTGCTGTAAATTGGAAATTTAAAAGTTGCTATCTTGTTAGAAAAATGTCCATGCATGGGTATTAACAAAGGTAATCAAGAAAAATATATGTATCTGATGCAATTTCAATTAAATAAATAAAATTAATTATGAATAATATTTAAAGAATTTCAAAAGGAATAACTATATTTGAAAGATTATGAAATAAATAAAATGATTGAAAATCAATGTAAAGAAACACAGACTTTACGCATTCACATTTGTGGTTATTTTTGTTTAAATCTAAAAGATTGTTTTCAACTCCAATGGGTAAAATAAAAACAGAAAAGGAAAATTCTTTAAAAAGTACATATTACCTTACACCTGAAAAAACTAAGCATTGTTTAATTCTTTCTTACAAGAAAACAATACACAGATTTATAATAACTTAAACCATGTTAACATCTTTCTAGAGAAGTTAAATAATACCTACAAAAACACTAGAAAGTCATATACATTGAATTTATGTAGCATTTTCTACTTTTAATACTTTATAAACTAGTTGTAAAACTAGCAAGTTATAAACACACTAGAAGACTCAGGACCATGATTTATGTTACCAAGACAGAATTCTGTTTTTCATTGGATGGGATTGCAACAACACTTGTCTATTCTTTGAGGCTACTTCTGACTGTGACCTTTGGCAATATTTATATAATATATATAATATATATAAATATATGTAATATATTTATAAATATATAATATATTTATAATATTTATAATAATTTATAATATTTATAAATATATTTATAATATATGTATAATAATATATTTATAATATATAATATATATTATATATATTATAAATATATATAATATATTATATATATATGTATTATATATTATATATAGAACTTATATAGTGCTAGGGGTTCACCACATCAGAAGCTTGCAATGCAAACACCTTAATACTATACTATATCTACAGTCTCAAAAAGAGAATATAAAACTTTTTGTTATTATGTGTATTGATTTGGGTCTGTACCCAGTGATGTTTACCTCTCTCTCTCTCTCTCTCTCTCTCTCTCTCTCTTTTTCTTTTTTTTTTCTTTTTGTTTTTTGGGCCACACCCGGCGGTGCTCCAGGGTTACTCCTGGCTGTCTGCTCAGAAATAGCTTCTGGCAGGCACGGGGGACCATATATGGGACACCGGGATTTGAACCAACCACCTTTGGTCTTGGATCAGCTGCTTGCAAGGCAACGCCGCTGTGCTATCTCTCTGGGTCCTGATGTTTACTTCTCTAAGGATTTAAAACAGCATTTAGGGATCACTCCAGCCTGGCTCATGGGCCATATGGGATGCCAGAAATAGAACTTGTGTTCAATGCATTATATGTAAATATGAAGGATATAATTGGTGAATTAAACTAAATGTATTTTATATGTGATATTCTGTTCTTGAGTTTTTGAAAACACGTAATTGGAGGAGTTATTTAACTATAAATAATTCTCTCTCATGCTTAGATTTACATATTTAATTAAACTTCAGTTCTAATACTTTGAGCCAGCTACCAATATTTTAATTACTTAGTCATTATTTCTAAACATGATATTATGTGGGCACATTCACTTTATTTGTATAGTGAACAAAAAGACTAATTATGCTTATCTTATCTTTAGTATGTACTTTCATTCTTTATGGTGTGAGCTGAGTTAATGAAAGAATATTAGAAATATATAACAAGATATACTGGCAATGAGTAATGTCCCATGGATATTGATTCAACAAAAATCTATGATTATGTAAAACTTCTTATTGAATATATAATTTTATTTTTATTCAACCAGTTTTTCTCTCAGCACATAACTTACTATTGTTATTCAATTTATTATTCTAATATATTAGGAACATACCTTCATTTACTTCCCTTTTTTCTGAACCATTAATCCTATGATCTTTCTCATAAGCATCTTCAAAATGCCATTCTCTTATCCCCAGTGTCTCTGCATTCATTATCATTTCATTATATTAAATATATTAAATATTTCTCATTTGTCTTTCAAAATAAACCCTTTCACTTCTTTCCAGTACTGTACTCTACAAAACGCAGCATTTTATTTTAGAATTCAAAACCTTATAAACAATAGAATATACATTTTATTAGAGAAGCATACTGAAAAATCTTTTCAATATTCAATAGAGCTCCCTGATAGTTGAACATTGAAACTAACTAAATAAAAGGAACAAAACATTGAAACTAAGTAAATAAAAGGAACAAGTTCATAAGGGAAGTGATCTCATTGAGATATATTGATAAATCCAGATAAGCCTAAATACTATATATATGTCTATTCACACAGCAATATTTTTACTCAAAAATGCATAGAACAATCTTTCTTGATTGAAAGAATAAATAGGGAAACAGGCAAAATATGAGAAAGAGACAATTTATATTTTTCACTTTTAGAAAATAAATTATATAGTAAAAAATTGATAAACAACAGTTGTTGTTTTATCAGGTGATTTCAATGTGTTTTTCTGCTTATATATTAGTATAAAAAGAATAGGAAGTTCGGACTATAGCACAGCAGGTAGGGTGTTTGCCTTGCATGCAGCTGACCAAGGTTTGTTCCTGGGCAACCCAGATGGCTCCTGAACCATCCAGGAGTAATTTCTGAGCATAGACATTACTGAGCTTAGTAATCACTGAGCACTGCCAGGTGTGACTCCAAAACCAAATAAAATAGCATATATACTTACTTGCTTAGCTAAAATGAGTCCACCTACACCTAACTTTTTTTTTTTTGCAAAAGGCAGTCATATTAGAAATTAGTGTTTGTTAATAAAAGAATTATTGTATTAACTTTGTTCTTATTTTTGAGTGACACCTGATGATACACAGAACTTACCCTTAGTTCTACTCTCACAGATCAATTCTGGCATTGCTTAAGCTACCATATGGTATGCCAGGGCTCAAGCACTGGTTGGCTCCATGTATAGCAAGTACACTACTCATTGTACTGCCCCTGAATTATCTCTTAAAATTATCACCCACTCAAATTATTTGAAGATGAAGAGAGTTCCAAACTAGTGAAGGTAACTGCTTCTCTGAGATATTTCAGCCTAAAAAATAAATGACTAAGTGAATAAATAAATCAATAAGTATTATTCATCAACAAAAAATAGTGATGTAAGATATTTTCAGTTCAATGAATGGGCATAAAATAAAGCAAAAATTAAAATAGTTGGGAATTTATTTGAAGCTGATGTGGTTAAACAAATTCTTTCTTGTGAACAATTACATAAATTTGTCCTCAGGTATCTTTGCTCATTTCCCAGGGTATCTGTATTGAATTTGTGGTTTAGAGTGAGTTTTCTTTTAAGATGTATCTTTTTTAATTGAATCAGCATTGGTTATCAAATTCCAGTGGCACAGCTAATGCAAATGACATATTGTGTTACTAATAACACATCCATGAGTTAACTTCAATTTCACAAAAGATAAAAACATAATTTGTCTGACTATTAAGTAAAAGTGAAGAAAGAAAGGTAAAAATTAAGCAAACTATAATAGTTATAATAGTTTGTTTTGAATAGAAAATTTTCTTATTCTAACTAAATCTAAGTAAAATATTCTTATCACAATACAAAATATTATTAGATGCTCTTATTCATGTGTAACCTTTAATATGGTGATTATTTTAATAAGCATGATGGAAATCCTGAGTAACAAATATTAAATTTCTAAAATTTATTTTTATAATTAAAAAGAAACTTGTGGGGACAGAGTCATAGTACAGTGGATTGGGAATTTGCCTTCTATGGAGCAGACCTGTGTTCAATTCCCAGATCCCATATGGTTCCCTGAGTTGGCAGTAGCAATATCTGAGCACAAAATCAAGAGTAACTATCTCTGAGATCTGCTGGGTGTGACCCCAACACAAATAAAAAAAATTATAGGAGAATTATAATAATGGTAGCAAATAGTAGTGTTGTTTTCATATTTAGAATGAAATTGGTAAATCTGAGAACATAAAGCTAATTGGCACGATTTGGTTCTTAGCATAAAAAGGTTTCCAGCAACTAATTCAGATTATTTAATCAAATTTTTGTTTAAAACATTTTTTATTGAATAACTAACTTACAGCTGTTGATATGCTTACGGCATTTATGCTTCAATTCCATACCCACCGTTCTTTAATAAGGAAAAAAGAAGAGTCAAACAGGATTGTTTACTTTGATTTTTACATTTTGGTTTTGGGAAATAAAAATCAACACTTGGATAATATTTTTAAAAATATTTTAAGCTATGGCTTAATATTCTCATTCTTTCCTTTTTTATAATACCATCTCCTTTTGATAATGTAAAAAGAGTATGTTTCATTGTTCCCAATCATAAATTTGAATTAGGGATACCTATATGCTTTTTTTTCTAAGTTTATGTACTATGGCTTACAAAGTTGTTCATAATATAAAAGGGCCTCAGATTCTTAAGCATAGAGACCAGTATACCTATAAATTTGATCAGTCATAAAGATATGAATCTATCTATAACAGAAGCTGTTTCGTGTCCTGTTTATTTTTTGTTTTGAAGTCACAAGTAGTACTGTTCAAGGTTATTCCTGGCTCAACATTCAGTACTAATTCCTGGCTGTGCTCAGAAGACGCTATGGTTATTGAACCCTGTTTTGCTCTTCCTTGTATGTTGTAGTTTAATTCTAGACCAGTTCCATAAGTTATAAATTACCTAGCTATATAAGCAAGTATAAGCCAACCCAAGGACAAGCCGACCAACCTAATTTTACCCTAAATACTGGGAATACTTAGTGACTCAAGTATAAGCTGATGTGAAAAATGTAGCAGTTACTGGTAAATTTTAAAAATAAAAACACATACCCAAAACAATTACAATATTGAGGAATCAGTAGTTTAAATGTTTTTGAATATTTATTGCTAAATAAAATCTGTAAACTAGCAACAGTAACTTTTTTTTTTTTTTTTGGGTTTTTGGGTCACACCCAGCAGTGCTCAGGGGTTACTCCTGGCTCCATGCTCAGAAATTGCTCCTGGCAGGCATGGGGGACCATATGAGGCACCGGGATTTGAATCGATGACCTTTTGCATGAAAGGCAAACGCCTTACCTCCATGCTATCTCCCGGGCCCCAGCAACAGTAACTTTAAAACTTTAAATAAAGTGCAGGAGACTGTAGCTTAACAGGTAATCAAGTTAAATCACAAATGTTAAAATCCTTCAAAACTGGATTCCTCTTCATAATTATCTGTTCAAACAGAGCTTCAGCTGTATCTGATGTGAGAGTATCAGCATAGGCATTGTCATCATCACTGAGTTTCCAGATACCATCATTACTGCTGTTGGTCTCATATAAAGTACAGAATATTGTGGGTTAAATAGTTCAGTGGGAGGCCCGAGCTGTGGTGCAAGCTGTAGGGTGTTTGTCTTGCACACGCTAACCTAGGATGGACCACAGTTCAATCCCCTGAGGTCCCATATATTCCCCCTAGCCAGGAGTGATTTCTGAGTTCATAGCCAGGAGTAAACCGTGAGAGTCACTGGGTGTGGCCCAAAAGCCAAAATAAACAAACGAATAAATAAATAGTTTTAGTGGCATACAGTTCAGTTCAGCCACCACCTCTTCAGCACTGCCACCTCCAGCAGACTGTTGAAGAGGACTGGAGACTACAAGCATTTGATTTGGTGCACACGCACTGAATCAAATAACCTGTATGACCCAAGTATAAGCCAAGTTTGGGTTTTGGGCACAAATTCTGTGCCAGATAAACTAGGCTTACACTCCAGTATCTGTGGCAATTTCTCTTTTTTGGCCTTTTTTATCTCTCTCCCTTTACACAATCATGTATGTAATCAAGGTGTCTAAACAAAATATATTTAAAAAAAAACAAAGAAAAATGAAAAAGAAAGTAAAAAAATTATTCTTATCAATTATTGTTTCATCATGATTATGGTTTAGAAACTATCTTGGGAAATGTGTGCAACAATGGTAAAATGGACCTGGTTCTTATTACCATTAAATAAAGTGAAAAAATGATTTAAAACCGCCCAACTAATCCATGTCTGTTGATATGTATAATGCTGATCCCTTGTACTGCTAATTGGGCCTAGACATGCCCTTACACTTTGGATCTGGACATACCACTGGACACACCCTTGGGCACTCCCCAGTCATGTACAATGATCTTGTGGTCTGGCAGGTGTTGATAGGTGATAAAGCATATTCGAAATGCTATCTGCTCTGCCTCTGCCTCTCTGTATTCTCTCTCTCAAAGCTCAGATTTACAGGCCTTCCTGGCTCTCTCTAGGCTGTAAATTACATACCTGTATCTCAGAAAACCTCAGGCAGCTGCAGACTTCAGACTGGGAATAAAATAATATATTGTTTCTCCCTTCTCTATTTCTCTTCCAGACCACTTACAAGACAGTCCCCAGTCTCTACTCCAGTCAACAGAGAAGGATAGATTATTCTTAAGCCATTTTTTTTTTTGGTTTGGGGGCCACATTTAATGGCCAAGGAGTTACTCCTGGCCCTGTGCTCAGGAATCAATCCTGGCAGCCTCAGGGTACCACATGGGATGCCAGAAATCGAACCCTGGTCCTTCCCAAGTAGGCCCAGAACAAGGCAAATGCCCTAATGCTGTGCTATCCCTCCATTGTACAGCCATTCAATTCAATAGGAGGAATTCCTTGTTATTCAAGTCAGCTGTACATTTTCAACCATACCAGCAGGCTTATATAACTTTTAACTTTATAAATAAAGTATAAATTATTTTGTAAAATAATTTATCTTCATTTACAAAGAAAAGATGTTTGTAGTTTTCTATAAAATTAGCATACATATTTATATGCTATAAATCATAGAAAATATGCAGAGCTTCAAGCTCTTCATAGTTTGAATATTTTATGTAGCTATTATTTTTGTATAGATTATATTCATTATCTGTTTGCTTCTAACAAGCAAGTTTTCTCTAAGTCCTCAGCATGAAATTTTAAGTTTAAAGAAATAAGTTTAAAAAAACCATGTAACTTTTGTGCGTGATGTTAAAAGAGTCTGGATTCATTTTTTTTATTATTTTTCTGCCTTTTTCAAAACACCATTTGCTGAAAAGGCTATCCTTGTTGCAATTAATACTTATTATTCTTTTGTTGTTAACTCTCCATTTATCTGGGAATCTGTCTCTCAACTTTACATTTTATTACATTGACCTTAGAGTCTGTCTCTCCCCAATACAACACTTTATTGATTATTCCAACTTTATAATTCAGTTTACTCTAATTAATACTGTGATATGTAAAGTTATAACTCTCCTCTGCTTTATATCATTCAATTCAATAGCCATTTTCAGTTAATGTTCAGTGTTGATACCTATAAATTGACAAAAGAGCTATCAATCATTGAAACAATAAATAAAATATAACTACATAAGTATAATTATAAAATACTTAATGCAATAAGAAATGGGTAAGGTGAACTTTTCTCAGATAATGTTCTCTCTCTCTCTCTCTCTCTCTCTCTCTCTCTCTCTTTTGTTTTGGGTCACAAACGTCGACACTCAGGGGTTACTTCTGGCTCTGCACTCAGAAATTGCTCTTGGTAGGCCCAAGGGACAGCATGGGATACCGGAATTCGAACCACAGTTCGTTCTACATGCAAGACAAACGTCCTACTGCTATGCTATCTCTTTGGCTCCAATTATATATTTTTATTTATATTTTAATAATTTATTCATACAACATAAAAACATTTTTAACGTTTCTAAAACTGACTTCTGAAATTTATATAAAAGCTGATTTTTAAATTATGGACACTTTAAGGTATATGAAGAATTTATTATATAATTCATAAAATTATACTGTTTTATTCACCTTATTTTAAAGCACTGGAAAAAGCTTCTTTAAGAATTGAACTGCTCACATTCAAAACAATGTCTTTAAAGTCTATGATGCACAATTGGAATACCAATGGTGCCAAAAGGAGTTTAGAATTACAAGTAGCAAATTTTTAATATTAAAAAATAAAATTAAATTTACCTTTCATAAAGAGGCAATCAAAAATCAAAAGTTTAGTATTTTGTTGTATTTAGTAAATATTATATATCCTTTATATATTGTTTAAAAAATTAAATGAATGGAATATATAGCTTTAATGTAACTTATAAATTTTAATTTACATTTTTCAATATATTTAGTTTTGCATCGTTAGTCATTACAGAAAAATATGTTCATATTCCAAATTATTAATTAAAATGACTTTACAATTTGTTAATCAATATTATTAACTTATCTTGTTTTAACATAGCTTAAATATTATAACTAAATAAATTACAAATAAAAGATACCTATATTTAAAGTTTTTCTTTATATTTTTGTATTTTTTTGGTCGCGCCTGACTACACTCAGGAATTACTCCTGGTTCTGCACTAAGAAATCACTCCTAGGGCAAGAGAGATGGCACGGAGGTAGGGCATTTGCCTTGCATGCCGAAGGACGGTTGTTCGAATCCCGGCATCCCATATGGTCCTCTGAGCCTGCCAGGGGCGATTTCTGAGTGTAGAACTAGGAGCAACCCCTGAGTGCTGCCCAGTGTGAACCCCCCTGAAAAAAAGGAATCGGTCCTAGCATGGGGACCATATGGGATGCCAGATTCGAATCACTCTCCATCCCGGATTGGCTGTGTGCAAGGCAAATGCCCTTCTGCTGTGCTCTCTCTTTGACCCCTAAAGTTTTTCAAAATTAACTTTCATATTAATTTTCATTATTAATTTGCTTTTCCTTTAACTCTTATACTGGTGTTGCATAGCCTATTTTTTATCTTTTTGTTTTGTTTTATTTATTTATTTATTTATTTATTTATTTATTTATTTAGGCCTCAACCAGAGATGCTCAGGGGTTACTCCTGGCTATGTGCTCAGAAATTGCTCTTGGCTTGGGGAACCATATGGGACACCAGGGATTGAACCCAGGTTCGTCCTGAGTCAGTTGTGTGCAAGGCAAACACCCTACAATTGCACTATTGCTCCAGCCCCAGTATGGTTTTTATCTTCAGAACACATTGGTTTGGAATGATAGTCTACAGATGTTATGTGTTTTCTTACACAAAACTGACTGCAATTTCTGAGTGTGGCTAAATAAACAAAAATAACTTCCTAGCTATGTAATTTTTATCAATTAAATGTTCTTTGGAATCTGTTCTGTATTATCCTTTTTCATTGTTTACTACGATTAATTTGGTTTATATCTGCTGGTCTTTCTGATACAAATTCAAATATTTCTAATTCTATAGTAGTTTTTATTTTGTCTTCTGTGGTTAAAGATAATAAATTAAAAATACAAAGATTATCAATCTCTTCATTTTGTTTTATGGTAAATAGTGGGAAAATTCCTCATGGAATAATAGATTTCCTTTATGAATCAGCAATTAACATTATTGGTAACTTCACTACAAACAAAAAAAGTTCTAAAAATTATATTTACTTTCATGTTTATTTCAGCATTTTTCATAATGTCCAGAATATGGAAACCACTCAAATGGTCAATGAGAGTTAAGCAGACAAAAATAACTGTGTGACAATGGAAGATACTGTGCAGCCATAATAAAAAGGGAAATCTTGCACTTTGCTGAAAAGTTGGATGAAATTAGCTATGATGATAAGTAAAATAAGTTAGAGAAAGAGGACAATTACTGGTGGTCACACTCATTCATGATATATAGAGAAATAAAACAAAATAACACAGAAGCAATGAATAATAAATATTGACCCTATATTACAAAACAGAACATACAAAGCAAGGGATGTGAGGAATAAATTATTTAAATGATAAGGAGGACCAGAAATAAAATAAAGATTAAATTAAGGGTGTCGAATACTTTTGTGCTAGTGGGTGTGGTAACGATGAACATCAAGTCATAATGCTAAAACTATTGCAAACCATGAACTAATTCCAAAATTGAAATGATTAATTTTTAAAATAATTAAATCATTCAACTAAATGACTTGTGACTAAAAGTAGAGAATATCTGCTGAGTGAAGTCTATCAGAGGAAGAGGAAATAACACAGAAAGATTTCTCACATCTGGAATAGAAAATAAAAACTTACTGTGGAATAGCTAATTGTCAATATAGACAGAATGTGAGAGTCAGATTATAGAATTGAATCAACCAAGAAGGGGGTGAGATGTTGAGTGAAAACAGACATTTTGGAGGTACATTGACACTCTGGTGAAATTTACTGGATATTGCTTTAAATAAAAGAAAGACAAGACAAAGATAATCATAATTAAATGTAATGATCTATGTAAAAGCATGCAACACAATACCAGATATATAGCATGTTTATAAAAGCAATTATTTATGACTGGTAATAATGGTATAAAAACTTAATTGTGAATAATACAAATGCTGATAGTAGTGCCATTTAATTTGAGTAATATGTATGCAGTCTAAGAAAATTTATTTTCATGACTCAAATTGTTTTAATGTGTAGATTTGCACTTTGATATTTAATGGAAGAAATTTGAGTTTGCTATGTCAGATCAACTGACTTTAATATAAATTATTATATAAATTTATATATATGAATTCAGGCTCTGTTAAGAAAATTACTATAAGATTAAAAGAACAAGTACTAAGCAAGGGAGATGAAATGTTTTACAGTGTTTTATATAATAATGTTAAATCAAATGTCACTTATATCATAAATCTATTACTACCAATTCCTTTTAAATATTATTGTAGTACATGAGCTTACTGTGTTGAAATATTTTAGAGCTTGGAATAATTCTGAAAAATGTTTCTTTTAGATTTAGTATGAGAATTTTCAATAAAATAATAAATATGATACTTATTTTAGTGGACTTTGTATAAAGGTCCATATTAAAATCTAGTGCTGTCATGATGATGGAGATGAAGATAGTGATTGGAATAAGTCAATAAATTCATTCCTTAGCTATGAAAAAGATATGAATTAGAAGGCACCAATAATACTATCATAACCCTAGTAGCCACCCTCGGGAATGAAATCTTTTATTATGTTGTCAACACTGCCCATTAATAAATTATTTCCCAGGTGGAATGTAGTAATGTTAACTCCAGATAGATAAATATATATTATTGTTGGGGCCTGAGAGGTAGCACAGTGGTAGGACATTTGCCTTGCACGCACTGTCCTAAGACAGACCTTGATTCAATATCCATATCCAGAGTCCCATATGGTCCCCCAAGCCAGGAGCACTTTCTGAGCGCCTAGTCAGGAGTAATGCCTGAGAGTCACCAGGTGTGGTGCAAAAAACACCAGGTGTGTTACATTTATATATATAATTGTTGATTAGTTTTAAAGTGAATGAAATAAGAATAAGTAAAGCATTTTTGTCTACACATATAAGAACTTAGATCTCATTTTTTCTTTTTTTTCTAACAAGGAGACATTGTTTCTTTATATATTTAAATTTTTTGTTATGAACTATATCAAGGCACTTAAATATAGTTTGTTTAGAAAAATGTATTTTCTCAGAAACACAAATTTTATCCATTAAGAAAATGGCTGACTGGATTTTTTGATAGTTTCTTATAAACCGTAAACTATTGTGTGTGCATCTTAATCTTACTACTTCACATATGCATTAGGCATGCTTTTAATAGTTATTTTTTAAGATCAACTCATAAGATTGTTATAAAAATACTTATGAAATTATTAGAAAATACTAAATAATATTTTGTATGATTTACTTGTATGAATGACTTTTCATCTACCCAATGCCATCCAAAAATTATAAAGACAACAAATTTGTCTATATAGTTATATTCTACTTACATTTATTGTTTGTTTTTTGGTCATACCCAGTGGTATTCAGGGGTTATGCCTGGTTCTGTATTAAGTGGATCATATTGGAGGCTAAGGATTGAACCTGGGTCAGCTAGCTGGAAGGCAAATACCTTACCTGCTGTATTATGACTCCAGTCCTATTCTACTTACACTTTACTGAGTATAGTACCATTTATGTATATTAGTGAATTAGTTTAAAACTATTCTAATATAAAACAATAATTTGTTTAACTTATTATTAATAAATAATCCAATAGTAATATTATTATAATTGAAGCATACTTAATTGTCATTGTAAGTGGTACATTAACAGACAATAATTTTATAGTTTCTAGAAAGTGCCTATGAATTTAACATAGATAATAAATTTAAGTACTAGATTTGTAAATATAGTCACTCCCAAAGCACTTTGTTTTTCTCTTTGCCTAGATAGTGCAACATGACTTACACATAGTTTAGTTTCTGTGTTTGAAGAAAGAGTATTTCATAACAAGGTATGCCATACAGTTTGAAGTTGTTTGATTCCTAAATCTTTTTTTTGGGGGGGTCACACCCGGTAGTGCTCAGGGGTTACTCCTGGCTCTGTGCTCATAAATCACCCCTGGCAGGCAAGGGGAACATATGGGATGCCGGGATTTGAACCGCCGTCCTTCTGGATGTAAGGCAAATGCCCCACTTCCAGGCTATCTCTCCAGCCCTGATTCTTTTTTTGTTTTTGTTTTTGTTTTTGTTTTGGGGCCACACCTGGTGACGCTCAGGGGTTACTCCTGGCTATGCGCTCAGAAGTCGCTCCTGGCTTGGGGGACCATATGGGGAACAGGGGGATCGAACCACGGTCCATCCTAGGTTAGCGCAGGCAAGGTAGGCACCTTACCTCCAGCGCCACCTCCCAGCCCCCTCCAGCCCTGATTCTTAAATCTTAAATATCATGTAATAAATTGAAAAATTGGAAGGTCTGCTTTAATATACTCTATTTTAACCCAATTAATGACTCTTTTGTATATCATTTATGTTTGAAATAAATATGCATACCAAAACTTTTTACATAAAATATAGCATAAGGTGTTTAAAATATAAACTTTATAACTGTAAATGTATATTGAAAAATAGAACTTCCTACTTCACAAAATATACCATATTCCCCATTCCAATTAAAAACATTTTTCTCTTCCACAGTAATCACTATCATGCGGGTGTATACCTCAGTGGTAAAGCATTTGACTGCAAAGTAATCACTATCCTAAATTTTATAAGAATCTCTTTATTTTCCTTGTAGATTGCCAATTGTCTAAATGCATACCTAGAACATGTAGTTATGTCTTTCAAGCCAATATTTAAAATTTATCTCAAGGTGTTTGACTCTAGCTTCCATGTACCCTCTCGTCATTTACCTTATCATCCTTACCATTTGTCTTTGAGCATTATATTTGTTATTTATTCGAGTTTGAATTTGTTTCAGCACTTACTTATTATAAAGTTAAAGGTGTTCCCCAGGCTTCAGTATTTCTGGAAAATTGGAAGTTGAGGTCAGAGACCTTATACTCTACTAAATTATTTTGGTGAAAGTAAAACCATAGAGGCAAGTGTGTTTCTTCAGTCAAAGATGCATAATGACTGACTCTTAAAACAGAGCTGAATTCTGAGTCTATTTTATTTTCAATTTAACAAATTAGCCTGACACAAGAATAGACTGAGACATGAACATTTATAGCAGTCATCAGCATGCACTTTTAGTTTCCTGTAGTCTATGAATGAGTTTGGAAAGTAGATGCTATACAGGAATAATGTTTCACAGCTGTAACATTTTTAAGAAGACTCAGTACATTCCTTAATAAGGACATTTTATAGTACTGGGTGTCTAGGTACTCCCTAAGAGAACTAAAAGGTTGCATCCTGTTTGGCTTTGGAATGTGGTCTGTAATCAAATTGAGGCCCTTGAACATGCTAAGCAGATGCTCTACCCTGGACTTTCCTCACAGCCCACAATTTAGTCTTCTAAAGGGAGCTGCTACAAACTTTCTCTGTGCCTTGGAGAAAAAAGTATTATACTCTAAAGTTTTGCTATGGAAAAGTTTTTGCAAACAATAGAGAAAAAAGTGAAAACAACCCAAAGAGAAGTTGCTCTGAAAACTGTCACATCAGGTTTCCTTGCAATGTCATTCACAATGCCCAGTTATTTAGGCTTACTTATATTTAAACAATTTATGTGTTTTAGAAGTGATGCACAATACATGAAAAGGCCCCAGGATATTGTATACTCAATAAAATACAATAGAGATGAGGGCCAGAAGGATAGACTCAGGTTATGAAGTGCACCACAAAGAGTGATGAATGCATTTAGAGAAATAACTACACTAACAACTATCATGACAATGTTAATGAGTGACATAAGTAGAATGATTGAGTCTAGAATACAGGCCGGGGAGGGGGGAAGATAAGGGGCATTGCTGGTTGGAATGTTGCACTTGTGAAGGGGGATGTTCTTTTTATGAGTGAAATCGAACTATAAACATCTTGTAATCATGGTGTTTAAATAAAGATATTATTGAAAGAAGAAAGAAAGAAGAAGAAAGAAAGAAAGAAAGAAAGAAAGAAAGAAAGAAAGAAAGAAAGAAAGAAAGAAAGAAAGAAAGAAAGAAAGAAAGAAAGAAAGAAAGAAAGAAAGAAAAAGAGAAAGAAAGAAGAAGAAAAAGAAGAGAGAGAAGAAAGGAAGAAAGAAACAAAGAAAGAAAGAAGGAAGGAAGGAAGGAAAAAAGTAGAGAGAGAAAGAAAGAGAGAGAAAGAAAACAGAAGGAAGGAGAGAAGGAAGGAGGAAAGACAGAAGGAAAATAACAAAGAAAAGCAACACCACATGACAGATAAAACAGAATCCTCTCAATAAAAGATACATTGCTGTTAGTGATGGATTAAACAATATAAAATTATAATTGAAATAAATCTTAGTTGTCACAGACCAGAATCTAATATCCATTTAGTCTCAATAATATAATTGTGAGGAAAAAATAAAATAAAATGAATTAATGTAATTATCAAAGGTAGTAGAAAGTAGTGACTTTCCTAAGGATATTTATATATGAAAAATCTAATTTCTACTCTCCAAAATCCTTATCTCAATTTATATTATGCCAGTGATTCTGATTGTACTCAGGATATCCATAACATACCTGCTGTTTGTTTGAATATTGAGAAAGTCATAAGAAAAGTCACTGTCACTGGAAGAGATGACTCACGCAACTATTTATTCTTTGAATAAATTAAGCTTTTAGATTTTTCTGTTTTCAGTCAAATATTTAGGCAGATATTAAAGTATATCTTGACAGTCCTGTCAGATCCATGTTGATACTTTGCTCTCTTATTTCTGAAATTGTTCACCCTTTTCTGTTAAAAACAACAACAAATTAGTTACAAATGCAGTCACCTCTTAACTTGAGAATCCTCAAAGACCATTTCCCATATGCTTTTTAAAAAAGGCAGATGTTGTTATACATCATTTCATCAAGGTTCATTTTCCTCCTCTACGTTTTGAAAGGAGGAAATCCATATGTGTAAAAGGACCTGAGACATGAAAGTGTCATTCTAAACTGTAGATTGAAATAGCATCATGCAGTTTTCTCATCTAAACTAAGGTGAAATGTAGTTACTCCTTTAGAAATGGAGAAACAGTTTTATATACTATGCAACAAGAGGCAGTATACTTAAGAATAAGAAAGATTATGAATTCAGTAAAGAAACACATCCTGATAGCCTGCTCTGAACAATGTTTTCATGCATGTAACTTTTAGTCTCTCACTTCACAACATAACCTTAGGAATTTTTAATGTTAATATTTGTATTAAACAGTTGAAGAAACTAAAGACAACTATAGTTAATTCTATCAACACCACACTTGAAATGTGGGTTCATGTAGGGCTATAATGTCTAAGACCCACACAGCTATGAAGCAGTACAGTCAATATAGCTTAAAATATAATTTCATAGTTGTAGAGGCTGGGAACTGGGATATCAACAAGGATGGTTTCTTCTGGTATATTTTATGTGGTTTGTAATTTGCTGTATTTTCTGTATCTGATTTTTTATCTTAGTATCTTTGGCCTAATGTTCTCTTTTCTTTAGCTTAAGGCAATCATAACTGTTATCTTAATGTATCTGCCTTTTTTTAAGTTATTATTTCAATTTCAGTCAATGATAAGGAATCAAGAGTTGTGACCTCAATATATAAGCCTGAAATATATTCATTTCCTAATGAGCAGTCTAACATGTTTACAAGTATAAATGTCATAAAATATTTTCATTAATTTTAGTATGTATTAATGTATGTTGTGTTACATATCATTTACCATTTATTCAAAATATAATATATTTACATATTTTTCATAATTAAAATAGTAATATTGGTATGAGTCAATCCATCACCTTTTAACAGTCTAGCTTTTAAGCACTTAGCAGAAATATGCCATATTTTTCGGATGTAAAATTAAGTATAATAACTGTGGAAATTCAATAATTAACATAATAAAGACTCAATTGAGATAATAGCATCAAAATTGAAATGCTGGACTTCAATCTTCTAACTAGTTTTTCTCACTGTGGATGAAAATATACATCATTTCTATATATGTACAGTCCCAGTAATATTAATAACAATGGATTTAAAATGAGTTATATAATTGTAATTTATTTTTACACCATAGATATAATAAAATTTTAATTTTCTCTAGAGATTCTTATAAATTTAAGTTTATGTAATGTACCCATTTCTAGTTAAAATATAATATAATCCTACAAATAATAGATACGTATGATATAGATCTGAAAATATAAAAAATAAATTAATTACTATATTTTTACAAAATACACTTTGGAAATATGAATTTCATACTATATTTTAATGGTTTATACACTATTAGGCTATCGTTTTTAAATTCCATTTTTAAAATATAAAAATACCTATATTAATTCAGGAATAAAAAGAATTAGAGGCGATGGTATTTTTTGAGCAAATATTTTACAGACATATTGGCACTTAAATTTGAGATTTGTCTATGATTCTGTAAATATTACTTAAAAGTTTTGGGGGCCCGGGAGATAGCATGGAGGTAAGGTGTTTGCCTTTCATGCAAAAGGTCATCGGTTCGAATCCCGGTGCCCCATATGGTCCCCCATGCCTGCCAGGAGCAATTTCTGAGCATGGAGCCAGGAGTAACCTCTGAGTACTGCTGGGTGTGACCTAAAAACCAAAAAAAAAAAAAAAAAGTTTTTAATTTAATCTATATAACCTAAATCTAGTGTAATAGTTCTATGACACTGACATGTAACTTCGAAAAGGAAAAATATTTGATTGGTCTCTAGACTTAAAAACTCTCTGGCAGGGCGCCAAGTAGTGGCGCAATCGGTAGGGCATTTGCCTTGCAAGGGCTAACCTAGGACAGACGGAGATTTGATCCCCCGAGGGATCAAGACAGGAGTGATATCTCAGCACACAGCCAGGAGTAACCCCTGAGCTTCACCGATTGTGGTCCCCCAAAACAACAGCAACAACAACAACAAACTTTCAGGCAACTCAAAAAGATATTTAGAACAAAGGAAAAAGAATTAGTTTGACTAGGTGAGTTAAGTATGTTTCTTTTTCTATTCAGTTCAACTAAGGTGTTCACTTTGAGGGAGTTATAGGTTGAGAGAGGCTAAGTGTGGCTAGTGACAAATGAATGACCTTCAGATTCTTAGAAAGTGGAAATTTTCAACCTTTGCACCCAAAAGACTTGCTGATAGTAGCTAAGAATTAAGTTTTGTTGGGAAGGGTTGAACCAGTTTCTTTGATCTCTTTGAGTTTTTTCTCATGCTCAATGAGCACAAATTCTATTCTGCCACATTATCACATGACATTTCATATAATTTTCCCCAAATATAATCAGATCGGATTGAGTCCTGCTTGCCAGGGTGGTATGTATAATTGTTAGAATATTAAGGAGAGTGAGATAACTGAAAACAGCATTCTAAAGCCAATATGCACTACATTTGTAGGTTGTACTATGAATGAGATATATCATTAATGAGTTTCTACTCAAATGAGTAGGAATTTACAGTTGCTGTTCTGTGGTTATTGACTTTTTTTTTCCGATAAATTTCCTGACTTTATAGTGTGGTCGAGAAAGTTTTGTGTTTTGTGTTTTTACTGACTTTCTTTAAGAAACAGATACAGAAATTAATTGAGCAAGGGAACATAATGAAGAGTCTTACTGATAGAGTGATTAAATTTACTAGGACATTTGTCATTGTCAGAGTACACATAAATTATATATTCATTACCTACAAAGGGGCTTCCCTATGCAAAATGCTCTTTTTATTACCATTTTTGAGACGCCTCTTATTAAATTCAAATGTACTGATCATAAGTAGAAAATTTATATTTTATATCAATTATTAAATCATATTTGTGTGAAAAATATTAACTATGTTAATTAGTATGAATACATAAGGGATAGAAATTAATAATGTCCAACTATTTTGACTTGTTTCAAATAGTTTAAACAAAAATAAAAGGCTTTTTTTTTGTTAGTTTTTTTAGCCATACCCAGTGATGCTCAGAGGTTACTCCAGGATATGCTTTCAGAAATCGCTCCTGAATTGGGGGACCATCTGGGATGCCAGGGGATCGAACCGCGATATACATCCTTAGTAGAGCATTCAAGGCAGATGCCTTACTGACTGTACCATAGCTTTGGTCCCAATAAAAGGTATTTTTAAATGAATATATCTATTAGAAAAATAAGTAATCCAGATGCATAATTTTAGTAGCACTGCAATATAGGAAACAGGTTTACATATACTGCCAATATCATATCATTGCATTAGTCCACATAAAATTGTATTTACACACAAATGAAATATAAAGAAATTAAATATATATAAAGAAATTGTGAGAACTTTAATCTCTTATATCTTAAGTTTCTTGAAATAAAAAATATGATACAAAGAATTTGAAATGATACAATAAAATTATGATTTTTAAAAATAAATAGAATCCGGGTCAGAGAGGTGGCACTAGAGGTAAGGTGTCTGCCTTGCAAGCACTAGCCAAGGAAAGACCACTGTTCGATCCCCCGGCATTCCATATGGTCCCCCAAAACCAGGGGCGATTTCTGAGCGCTTAGCCAGGAGTAACCCCTGAGCATCAAACAGGTGGGGCCCCAAAAAACAAACAAAAAATCCTGAGAGAAATGGGATTTCCAAAATATCTTACAGAATGCACACCGTAAAGAGAGACTTCTATCCTGATGTGGGTGTTGAGTCCTAAATTGACAATTTTGGCATTTCCTTCACGTTAAAGTTGCTGAGTTAAGATTTTCTCTAATCTTCACTCTAAATCTTGCGCTTATCTCTAAAACATATGTGCTTGAATAACATACATTTCCATGTATGTGTCCCAAGGCTTCAGTATTTTTGGTATTGGAGTAATGGGAGAAATCATATATTAGAATTTGATAATTAGGGGCATTTGTCATTAGAAATCTGAAATTAAAATTCTTGGAACATATACCTTATCAAAAAGTTAAGTATAATTTTTAGTTAAATACTTTCCTTGATTCCATAGAAATTTCCTACAATGTAGGTAATTCTAGAGAAAAGTCAGAGTTCTCAATAAATAGCTCTCAGTTTCTCTCTAGTTACTGGTTACATAGGGCACAGGAAAGAGCAGATCAAATTCCTTGTCCTTGTAAAACTTCCTATGACATGTTATATCATATGAGAGTTGGATTATAAGTATTAACAAACTATACCAACCATATGAGCCATGTAAAAAAAGTGATAATCCCTATAGTGAAAATAAAACAGTGTAAGAAATTGTAACTTGGCATATAAAATCTATCAAAATTTCCTTCCACAAAAGGTATTTGAGAGATCAAGTGAAGATAGTGAGAAAAATAGTCAATAAAAGGGAATAGTATAATGAATAACATGTGGTAGGGCTATGCTTTATATTTACATGAAAACAAACTCCCAGAAAACATGAAACAGATTGAGTAGCTAGTATGTTTAGCCTGGGTCCTTAGGACACATTTATGATGATTAGAAATGAATTTGCATTAATTAAATCTTATTTACAATGTAAGGGCTAGTGTAAACTTTGAAATACCATAAAAGAAGATATGTAGTCACAGAAATTTACTACATTAAAAAAAATTAGGTCATACTCAATGTTGCTAGGGGCCTAACCCTCGTTCTGTGCTCAGGAATCACTTATCAGGGAAACCATAAGCAATATGTAGGAATAAACTCAGAATAAAGTCACATGCAAGTCAGTGCACTACCCAGTAGTATCTCTCTATTCCTATTTTAGTTAATATTAATAATGATAATGGCCAAGATGATAGTAGTGAAATGCTTAAGAAGTGGTGAAATTTCTGATCAACACAGAGAAAACCAATATGTAGTGTTTGCAATATAAAATGCCATCCATGATCTCAAAATTTTTACCTGAATAGATCAAATTCATTAGGGATGAGAAAAAAGAAAAAGTTAAGAGAAAGAATATGAGTATCCAGAATTATTCATTAGTATATCTGATAAGACTATTAGATATTCAAGTAGAGATCTTGAATCCAATTGAGAGTTTTGAAATAATATTTGGAGGTCCTAAATCTCAAAAAATCTATAAAGAGTAAGACAGAGCAGAAATAAAGAGAATAACTGTATTGTTAAGTGACTGTAATCCAGTATTGAATTGGATGATGTAAAATAACATTACATAACTAATTAAACTAATTAGCATTTTAGGGGCTGGAGCGATAGGCACAGTGGTAAGGCATTTGCCTTGCACATGACCAACAAAGAACCCACACAGTTCAATCCCGGCGTCCCATATGGTCCCCTGAGCCTGCCAGTAGCGACTTCTGAGCGCAAAGCCAGGAGTAATTACTGAGTGTTTTCGAGTGTGACCCAAATCCCACCCCGAAGTTAACATCTTTTTTTTTTTTGATATTTGAAACATCTTCATAATAAACATATTTACCTGGTTCATTAAAAACATTGAAAATTTAGATGTCACTGAAAACCTTTCCGGTTAAAATGTTTTTTATTAACTGTCTCCTAAGGTATCAAAGCTATATAAAGTGTGCAGGGCACCTGCCTTCTATGCAGCTGACACGGATTCTATCTCTTATAGTCCCCCACTCCCATCAGAAGTTAGTCCTAAGAGCAGAGCGAGAAATCAGCTCTGAGCATCATTGAATGTGACCAAATATTACTCTTCAAAGAAAGCTTTTTTAAAAATAAAATGTCTCATAAATTTCCAACTAGTTGATTTACATTATAGATACTAGATTACAGCAATAGGAATTGCAGATTAAAACTTAAATATAAATCAAGTTAAAGATAGTCTTTTATTATGTGTTCTATATGTTTCCTCCAAAATATGTAAAAGGAAACTGTGCCTTATAATCACAAATTAAAATTGTAATATATTAATTTAAATTCTCATAGTTTCAGACTAGCATAACATTGTCTTGTTTGTGTTAAGCTTAATAAATTTCTTTTCTGAATATAAAGTTTAATTGACAGTGATATATTTTAACTCATATTAATCTGTCAATGAGTGAAACATTATTCTTTTATTATATTCAAATATCAGGTATGAAGAATGTCTTACAAAACAATAACTGCTATTTTAACTACAAGAGTCTTTGTAACTCAAATGAAAGCAGTCAAATTTCAAATTAGATTCTAACCCTTTGTGATCTTGTGTTTTCAATACTTATTTTCTAAAATTATTTATTTAAGCACCTTGATTACAAATATATTTGTAGTTGGGCTTCAGTCATAAAAAGAACACTCCCATTCACCAGTGCAACATTCCCATCACCCATGTTCCCAAACTCCCTCCACTTTCCTGCCTGTCTGTATTCGAGACTGGAATTCTGCTTCTCTCATTCATTGACATTGTCACTATAATTGTCAGCGTAGTTATTTCTCTAACTGCACTCACCACTATTTGTGGTTAGTTTCATATCGTGAGCTGTTCCTTCCAACCTTCATCTCTATAGACTGTAGGCATTATAACAATAATGTCTTTTATTTTTTTAAACTCATAGATGAGTGAAACTAGTCTGTGTCTATCTCCCTCTGATTTATTTCACTCAGCATAATACATCCCATGTACATCCGTGTATTGGAAAATTTCATGACTTTATCTCTCCTGATGGCTACATAATATCCCATTGTGTATATGTATCACAGTTTCTTAAGCCATTCGTCTGTTGAAGGGCATCTTGGTTGTTTCCAGAGTCTGGCTATTGCAAATTGCTCTGGAATGAATATATGTGTGAAGAAAACATTTATAAATCTCATTTTTGTGTTCCTAGACTCTATCCCTAGAAGTGGTATAGCTGGATCATATTTAAGCTCTATGTCCAGTTTTTTGAGGAATCCCCACGTTGTTTTCCACAAAGACTGGAATAATCAGCATTCCCATCAGCAGAGTTCCTTTCTTTCAACATCCCCTCCAGCATTGATTGCTCTTGTTCTTTGTGATGTGTGCCAGTCTCTTTGGTGTGAGATGGTACCTCATTGTTGTTTTGACTTGCATTTTCCTGATGATTAGTAATTTTGAGCATTTTTTCATGTGTCATTTGTATTTCTTCTTTGAAAAAGTGTCTGTTCATTTCTTCTCTCCAGTTTTTGATTGGTTTAGATGTTTTTTTCTTGTTAAGTTCTGTCAGTACCTTGTATAGCTTAGATATTATAGCCCCTTATCTGATGGGTATTGGGTGAATAGTTTTTCACATTTTGTGGGTGGTTTTTGCATCCTAGGCACTATTTCCTTTGAGGTGCAAGAGATTCTCAGCTTAATATTGTGCCATCTGTTTATCTTTGCTTCCACTTGTTTGGAGAGTGCTGTTTCCTCCTTGAAGATGCCTTTAGTCTCAATATCTTGGAGTGTTTTACTTACGTGTTGTTTTATATACCTTATGGTTTTTGATCTGCTATCACAGTCTTTAATCCATTTGGATTTGACTTTTGTGTATGGTGTTAGATGTAGGCCTGAGATTGCTTTTTTGCAAGTGACTGACCAATTGGGTCTACAAAGGCTTTCCATGCTCCATTTTTCATTTATTGCCCCTTTATCAAAAATGAATGGATTGTATGTCTGGGGAACATTCTCTGAATACACAAGTCTATTCAATTGATCTTAGGGTGTATTTATTTCAATACCATGCTAGGTTTTTTGTTTATTTGTTTGTTTCATTTTGGTGGCCACACGCATTGAGAGTCAGGGGTTACTCCTGGCTATGCACTCAGAAATCACTCCTGGTTTGGAGGGACCATATGCGATGCCAGGGTATCAAACCATGGTCTGTCCTAGACTAGCACTTGCAAGGAAGACGCCTTACCTTAGAACCACCACTCCTGCCCCAATACCATGCTGTTTAATGATTATAGCTTTGTAATAAAATAAAGTTGGGGAAAATGATGCCTCCCAGAAGTTACCATATTTAATTCAAAGTTGAGAATTATAAACAAATAGCACTTTTTATTTAAGTGGCTAAATAAACATGTTGACCAAATATATCTTCATTTTTTTAAACATAGACCACTCTTTGTGTCTTTTCAGTCTATTCGAGAGGTCACAGGCTACGTGTTAGTGGCTCTTAATCAATTTCGTTACCTGCCTCTGGAGAATTTACGCATTATTCGTGGAACAAAACTTTATGAAGATCGATACGCCTTGGCAATATTCTTAAACTACAGAAAAGATGGAAACTTTGGACTTCAAGAACTTGGATTGAAAAATTTGACAGGTCAGAAAAATATATAATTTATATTGTCTATATAAACATAATATATAATGTATATATATAATATTCACATGATGTGGTGTGTATATATGTGTGCATTTCATCTGTGTTATATCAAGAAGCACTTAAAGTATTTAGTATCTATTATTTATTAATTTTATGAGAACAGATACCCTGTGGTATTTGTCATTTTATTTACAGATAACGTAACAGTTTAAAGGATACCATAATACTGTATCTCAGTTGAACCTAACTATTCTTGAAGGAAATTCTCAGTCACTGATCGCTGAGCTATAAAGCGAGTTCTAAAATGCTGTATTTTATGATCTCAGGTAGACAATGAACCATTGCATCAAATCTCTGTAAAAGATCAAAAATTCACACTCTATTTAAAGCTCAGTAAATAACCAACCCACTAGTTCTAGTTCCTCTAGACTTACCTTTTGCACCAGGAAGTTATTTTTAGAAAAATTATTACATTACTGTAGTTTTAACTAAATTCATTAAGTAATTCATTAACTATTTCAGCTTTCTTTCTCAAGATACTTTAATCTTAGTGATTTTCCCATAAGAGTAGAGATAGGCAGTTTTTAGCACCTTTGATTTTTATTTTGCTGCAAAATAACCAAATGTTTTTTTCTGCAGTGACTCATTAAACATCAAATTTCTTTAATAGTAGTTTGTATAGGTTAGTGGGAGACTTTGTTGAATGAGTTGTTTTTAAAAAAAATATTCCCATGTGAATCTTATAATAAAAACAAAATAATAATTAAGCATATTGCAGTGTGATAAAGGAGTTTTAGGTACTACCAATAAATATCATTTATAAAATATTCACACAATATGCATTGTAATTTTGTTTTCTGAGTACACTCAATGATAATGTTTGATACTTAAAAAGTAAATATTTTAGTGATATTTCTTAAATATATAAAATAATATAATCAATATATCATTATAAAATTATGTTTATTTCACTTCAAGTAAATATGAAAACAATTTTGTGAGAAACAAATTTATGAAAATTATGTATATAATAACATAATTACCAATGTAAATTAAACATAAAATATTTTCAATAAAGTTACTTATTTTCAATATTATTCTACAGAAGTTATCTAAAATATATTGAACATAAAAGTCAATGCAAATTCTAGAATTCAGATATTCCTAATCCACATTTTTACTTTTGAACATGTTTTCTGACTGAATGTTTTGCTATTTATAATTTAATTTGAAACAATAGAGGACTAAGGATTTTAGAAATGGAATATAGAAAAGAAAAAAGGCATGATTGAAATTACTAATCTCAAAGTAGTATGATTAATAGCAATATAATATGAATAGGACAGTCTGTTTTTCTCTCCTGATATTCTTCCTGTGCAGTAAAGAAAAATATTACTAGGTACAATATGAAACAAAATTAAATTTATTTAATTAAATTTATTTAGTTGCATATTATAGTGATATTTTAATATTTATATAGAGAATATTCATTCTTTAAAATATTTAGACATTCAGTAGGGATATCATTTTTCAGGGTTTCACATGTTGAGGGACTGAAAGCCTCAACAACACCTGATCTTCTACCCAACACCACTGAGTTTAGTCCTATGACTTCCAGCACAGAAAGGCTTATCTACACCTCACCATTGAACTTGAGCATTGAACAGTTTATACTTTTTGACCAAACACTTCAATAACTATCAGTGGTTCTCTGAGCACTACTTGGGAGAATTCCATTCTCAACAAAGAGCCTCTTTAGTTCTTACACATATTTAATAGCAATGCAAAGAACCTAAAAAGGTTTAACTATTTAAAATATTGTTGTTGGGGGGCTAGAGCAATAGAACAGTGGGTATGACATTTGTCTGCATGAGGACAACCAGAATTTGATCCTGGGCATACCATATGGTTCCCTGAGTCTGCCAGGAGCAATTTCTGAGCATAGAGCCAGGAGTAACGCTTGGGCACCGCCTGCTGTGACTCAAAACAAAACCAAAAACAAACATTGCTGCTGAATGATATCACATATGTTACTCTACTGTGACAATTCTATTATATCATGTTAACAATATTATTATGTCAAAAATTATAGCAATTATGTATTCATAGTTTGTGCAGTATACTATACATAATTAATACATAAAAAGGAGTTGATGGAATAGATTTGTATCTACTGATTAATATTATAACTTTATTTTCTGTGTAAAATTTAAAGGAAATTCCAATAAGGTAAATGAAAATTAGAGATACTTGACTTCTGAAAGCTATATGTATTTGCTCCTTGAAAGTTCAATACAACATTATCTTATGTGAGAGTCTGGTTCAGTATCAATAATGCAACTCAAATTTTATAAAATCAGAAATTACACAGTAAGCATAATTGTGTTTTTATAGTAAGAATGTATGAAGAATGACAGGAGTCATCCACTTCCTTTTAAATTAGTATTTGGAATGGAGTTTGTGATAAAAATTGCTTTATAGTATTATAAAAGATAAATATTTTACATAACTGATATAAACTGACTAGCAACATTACAATATACTTCAGTAAGATTTTGCTTATTTTTGAAAAACAATTTGTGGTGCTAAATAATCAGACAGTAAAATATCAAGATAATGTACTGTTATGTTTCATAATATAGGGTCGGCCCAATTTTAGCCTTGCATGGTGTAAAATGTGGGAAATTAGACATTCTGCAAAAGTAGTACAAAGCCTCACTTTCTACGTAGCCTAGTCTGTTTGGAGAGTTACATTCTGTATGCAAGTTAAGCACCTTACCACCTCTACTAACTTTTTGGCCCATTAACTCATTTCTAAAGGACCATAGTCTTTAACACCTATGTACTTGTTATAAATGTAAATTCTGAGGGATTAATGCAGAACATTAAGTCATTGCCTTATGTGTAGTAAACCCAAGTTTAATCTTCACACCAAAATATGGTCTGTGCAATGACAAACATATGGTCTCTAAGCATTGAGCCATGAGTAAACTCTGAGCACCTCCAAGTAAGAACAACCACTCCTAGTACTCTTCTTGCCCAAATTTACATTCTTGGGCATCGCCAAAATCACAATAAATGAGAAGCAAGCTGATTGAGATATAAAATTGCTCTTCCAATGATCCAGTTTACCACAGGTATAGAAGAAATATGGTTATATAGTTAATTACAAATAATAAGTAGGAGGGCTGGAGTGGTAGCAGTGGTAGGGCTTTTGCTTTGAGGCATCAACTTGGGTTCAATCTCCTGCATCCCATGTGGTCCCCTGAGTCATGAGTGATTTCTGAGCGCAGAGCTATTGTGATCCAAAACACAAAAACAATTAAAAAACAGATATTAACTAGAAATACTTGTATTCTGCTCTTTTTTTTTATAAGCCTAGTACAAATAACCATTTTTCTCTATCCCTGACTTTTATGGAAAAGGAGAAATACCATGAGATGGAAGAAAAAATGTGTAGATCGAACAACAAATACACTAGATTTGGGTTGAAATGGGAAGATTTAAACTGGATTGTGAGTAAAATATTTGGGTACAAAAGAGATTAGAATTGAGGAATATGATTTAAATAAGTTTATATCTGTGTCAACATTTGCCTAATAGAATTTTTATGGTGTATACTAGTATAAAGAAAAAATTCAAGCATGGCAAATTTTTTTTGCAAAATTTTATTTAACAATATTAATAACAAATACAATTGGTAAGTCTATAAAGCATGCCGTGTTGTGACAAAACATTGGGGTTAACATATATGGGCAATATAAATTTATATATTTATAATGCCTATTTATCTTTTCTCTATAATAGTGTCCTCCTTTTCACATAAATCAATTTGTCTCTTGCAATCCTATCTATTGTGTTGTAGGATGTTCAGTGAACAGGATGATTATAAAAAAAATAATGGGTAGATATAATTTGCATATAAATATAAAATAACAGGCATCTTAAGCATTCTCAAACTGACCCTTTTCAAATTCATTTATTGGATTATATTACAACAATTTTATTTAGATATTTATTTTAGTCTCACCTAAGAACAAGATAAATATTTAAATGACCTGGCAAAACTTTAAACTTACTTCAGCTACTGTCAATCTTATTTCCCTGATCCACTTCCCTGATCCCTGGGTGATGTGAAGTTGATGGTGAAGACATAGATGACTGGACAAAGAACATGGCTCATAGTCTAAAAATAGTAGAGAATGTTTCTTGACATTTCCAACTGCTACTTACAGAGTATCTTTCTCTGATCAGAAGAGAAACAATACTTCTTTCAGTGTGTTCCTTTAGACATGTAATTGTTTTGAGATTAGTAGTGATCACACTATAGCAACATAGTGCACATAGCTTTTATTAAATTCACTTTGTGGTTCTTACCTGTGACTTCCAGTGCTGATGTTGTGCTGATTTTTAAAGGAATATTTTCTTAAATTCACATTTCTTTTCAAAATTCACATAACAACTTATTTTCAAGCCTAATTTTTTAAAATTCAATTTAGTTTAATAACTGACTAAATTTTTAAAGATTTTTTTTAGTTTATGATAGTATGGTTATCTTCCTTTCCATGACATGTAAAATTTTATGGCATTGTAAAATATTTGACATGGAAAAGTGATATCAATTCATCTTTGTGGTACATAAGATATAGAAATGCAATTGTTTGGAGGCAGAATGATAGCATTCAGTAGAGCATTTGCCTTTCATATGGCTGACCTGGGATGGACCCAGGTTCTATCCAGCTTCCCACATGATCCCTTCCAAGGATGATTTCTGAGCCCTGACACAATGAATGTGACCCCAGCCCCCCAAAAGGGAAAACAATTGGATATTTTCTTCAATAACTCGATTTTCTGTGAGGAGAAAATTTGACTTCACCATAGTTTTTACGCAAATTAAGTAGGCTATATCTCAACTCTGGTAACTTCCACTTAGAAGATACTCAGAAGTGTTATTTTTGTGCTGTTTTCCTTTTTTTTTTTCACTATACTGGCAAAATGATTGCACCTATTTACATATGGAAGTTATTCCTTATTGGAAAATTTAATATACATTTTTACATAATAATCCTCAAAAGTCCAGTGTTTCTTCTGGTACTAATTTGAATTGACTTGATATATACCTTGTCAACTCTCTGCTTGAATACTTTCCAATACCAATCTCCTATCTTTTAGTGTCTCAAACTAATACCTGTTGCTCTGGACTTTCATTTTAAATCACCATTGTCATGCTTCACCCTTCATTGGTCCTGACAATTGTCTTGATCTAGACAAGAAAAATATTCATTCTGAGTCCTTTTTCTGACACAAGAGTGCTGAATATTCTCCAACCTCTCTTTGTAAGGTCTTAACAATGTTTGAGTGATTTGACCTGCCTTGTTCAGAGATTATTGTTAGAACAATGTTTGAGGAAGTTGCTACTACCAATATTTGCATGACAGTAGCAATTCAGTATATTGTGATATCTGTAGAAAAATATGACATGATTATTACTAGTTTAAGCATCAGTGATTTGGAAATTGCATAGATCAAAACTAACCAGTAGTGAAAATCATGTGATCCATTTGGACTTAGTGAAGAGTGGCATTTTCTTAGGAAAGTATCAATTTTTAGATCTATAATTTTCAGTATGATATACTTTAGTAGATGCTCTAAAGATTTCCTATCATGATAGACAAAAAATATTTACTAGAAGAGAGATGCCACACAATATAAAATTTAGGTGTATGTAAATAAAAGTACATATTTGAAAATTAATGTAATACTACACGTATAGACAGTTATAGTACTGTTTTAAAAATGTTCTCAGTTTCAGGGATCAAAGTGATGACACAGCAGTAGAGAGTGCATTTGCTTTGCATGTGATCCAGTCAAGAGGGACTCGGTTCAATTTCAGGCATCCTATGAGGTTCCCGAGCCTGCCAGGGCAGATTTCTGGGTACAGGGCCAGGAGTGGTTTCTGAGCACCTCTGAGTGTGACCCAAAAATCAATCAACCAACCAAATAATTACGTAATAAAGATTGCAAAAAATATGTTTTCAGATTCATTCAAACTGTAGCTAACACAGGAGTGCAATTATGGAATGAAGTGATGAACAAATTAGCAATTTATTATACATTTGCCTCATGGTCACAGAGATGTAAGACAATAGATAGTGAGAAGCTCAGGAAGCAGAACTTTTCTTCTCCTTTAGCTCTAAAAAATCTTTGATTTATGGTTCCATTTGAGATCTTGAAGTAGATACACTTTCTAATTACATTATACTTAATCTTATAACATCCTAAAGAAAACATTGAACTAAGCTTCATATTAGGGAAATGTTTCTGTGCATTGCGTGTTGTTATGATCTGTACTAAGATCTGTACATTTTCTTCTCTTCCTGAAAAGACAACACACATAGATATGTGTGAGTTCTAAGCAAATAAATTATCACATGTAAACAAACTCCCTTATTAAATTCTGTGTGTTGAGAAATCGTATTTGTTTCCCTGTGTCATTCAGAAATGAGAAAAAATTGTGCCCGCCAGGGCCCCAGATCATAAAGTAAATTAATGATATAGGGATTGGAGCAATAGAATAGTGGTAGGGTGCTTGCCTTACATGCTGCTGAACTATGTCACTCCAAATGGCTCTCCTGAACTACTGCTAAGAATCCTCCTTGATTGCAGAGCCAGGAGTAAAACCTGAGTGCTGTCAGATGGATTAAAAACAAAATACTCTACCACAACTCCCCCAAAAGGAAAATGAATTGATTATAACCACAATTCCAATTTATAAGCAGTAACCATATAAGAATATTTGCATCCTCTCCCTGATATACAAACCTGATATACACACAAAGATATATATGTATGTATATAATTATTTATATGTAATGGGCCTGTGGAAACTCACATGTTAAATATTTGTGGTTTCTTTGCTCTCATTTGTAGAAATCAAGAAATCTACAAGTGTAGGGCCATCATCATAAAACTGTGTAGAGTCAGTCAGAGTCTATAAGTGGGTGAATAATATTTAAGGATATGTTCCTTCTAATTTTACAAGGCAGAAAAGAACTATGAAGTTTATGATAAATCTGTATTTTATCCTAAAACTATGCCATCTAGTTACAGGATGTAGCCCAAGCCTAATAACTCTGAGACATTATGACCTTAAGTTTATTAAATAAGTTATGTTGGTTTTTCCTGATGAGTAATTACCCCAAAATCAACAATTGCAGCATCTTATGACACTATGTAGTTTTACTCTTAGAAAAATTATTTTAAGTTTATCTTATTTTCACATATAGTGCTATAAAACTGGTCTGTAAAGTATTTTTCTTTCACATAAAATGAATCCACAGCAAAGTTGTGGCTACCAGGTGACACTGGAATTAAGATCTACATGTATTTGCTTACTCTTTTTTCTGTGCTGGTTAGGACAATTTTTCCAAGAGTTACCACACTGAAATAGTAAGATTTCAGTAATCACTAACAGACTAAATGTAGTCAAAAGTCCTAAGGTTCTATCTTTAAAAGAATATGTTGGTTTTTAATTATTTTATAATACTTGAGCATATCATGGACATATATTAGAAAAAATTAAAATGAAATACAGGAAAACACTGGAATACTATAATTATGGAATTTAATTTTAAGCATAAACTATTAACTAATTAAATGTTTATTTCCAGTGAAATGGTACTTTGTTTAAATAAAAGTTATAAATCTGTTAGATATAATTATCAAACATTTATTAATAGACTACACTTACTAGAGAAAGTTCAGGACTACTTTGGAAATTGATATCATTTCAAATATTTGCAAACATTTTGTTGTTCTATTTGTATATTTAAAACATTTTGAGATATGAGCAATTCTAAATTATCTGTACATACCTGTAATCTCTCACTACATATTAAATTTCTGACAAATATTTATCTACCCAATGCAATGTGAAAGCAATGGGAAAGCATTTTCATGAATTTTACTTACAATGAAGCATGTCTGCAGTGTCAAGAGCCTCCATTTCAATGATTACATTATGATGTAGCACTACTCAAAGATCTTGTAGTGTGATGAAAATATTTGGCTTTTCCTACTCTAATGAGTAGGACCAGAATACTGAATATATACTCTGAGGATGAAAGTAGTCATGACAATGGATAGTAAGATCCATATCTCTTTAATTTAAATTTAAATACCCACACCTGGCTTTTAGCAATTCTAGTATATGTACATATGAAAAAAACTATTTTATTTATGCCAATGCCATAGGCAAGAATATTTACAAGTAGAATATATGGGCAATCAGATTCTGGATTATATCTCCCTGTTTTTTAATCATTAGTTATTAATCTTAATTGATGAGATCAATATCTCAGTTTTATATGGATGTGAAAGTTGATTTAGAAAAAAGATTTTGTTTTGCTTCTTTTTAGGGGCTACACCTGGTGATGCTCAGGGTTTACTTTTGGCTATGCACTCAGAAATCACTTCTGGCTTGGGAGACCATATGGAATGCTGGGAGATAGAACCGTGGTCTGTCCTAGGTCAGCAGCATGCAAGGCAAATGCCCTACTGCTGTGCTACATTCTGGCCCTGAATTTAGAAGTTATTAATATAATTATAAGGGCGGTACCTGCAATGTGCTCTCTATTATTCTTTGATAAATGTATGTTAAAATAATAGAAATTTTATTTTATATTCTTTGAATAGTCTTTATTTTATAGTCTTTGATTATATTTTATAATCAAATTTTTATATCTTATACATATGGTTTATGACTAGGAACTATTTAATTTGAGCAAGATTTATTCTAGATGACATGTAATATTATTACAATAATATAATTTCAACAGATAATTAAGTTTGTTATTACAATGGAATGTCAGGCATTTGACCTTTGGGAGCAACCCAGGTTTGATCTTTGTCATCCCATATCATATCTGAGCCTGTCAGGAGCAATTTCTGAATTCAGAGTCAATAGTAATACCTAAGCGCTAACATTTGTGCCATTTTGGCATACACACAAAAAATTACTATTTTTATTTATATTAAATTACGCTTAATTATTAAAAACATTGGTCTTTGTATGTCACCGTAAAAGATGACCATCACTTTATTCGTGAGATTGTGCAATGAATCTATATTAGAGAAGTGTTGAGTACAAAAGGTTTATAATATTTAATGTAAAGTATCATGCTCTGTAAAGAAATTAGTGATATGACAGATCTATTTGTTTCCCAGAATCATGATAATAGGCTATAATTTTAATGGCTGGAGATGTTTATTGATGAAGCATATGAAACAAGTTTCAGTAGAAATGGACAATATTTCATAAATGCTTAATAGAATTATCTACTTACCCATATTGATTAGGGAATAGATAATAAAAATTTGCATGGCTCAGTGTCTTTTGTATAATAAATAGATAAGTGGTTGTTGTAATAAATGTTATTAAGCAAGAAAAGTGAATTATCTTCCTGATATTTAACTGATTTATTAACACCACTTGTAAAGGATAAAAAATATATTTGAAAGACAGAAAATAATCATGCTTTAAGAAATTTCCCTTAAACATTATTCTTTTAATAATATATGTCAGTTGGGTGACAAGACTGTTACAAATAGGAGAGGAAAATTATGTTACATGTATTTTCTTTACCAATCTGCCTAAAAGTTCAATGAATTGTTTTTACTGTTACTCATTTCTCAAATTTACTGTACTGCTTCCACTTAATTTTGTATAATCTAGTCTGTGAAATATATTATATCTTCTAGGTAATATTTTTAGCTAATTATTTAATTTGTTTGGATTTTTGAGTTGCAAAATCCATATAATTTTGAGGATTATTTACAGGGAAAAGTGAAAAAATTTGTGGTTAAATCCATTTATCTTAATTTATTTTGGTCTATGATATACATTAGAATTTGATTTTGTGTAACCATTAATATTTATTAAAAAGAAAGTGATAGAACATTCCAGGACAAAGAGAGAAGGAAAGAAAGTGAATGGAGCAGAAACTCAAATATGAAAGTATGGGGGACAGGGGCCAAGGGATTTCAGGTCATTTATAGTATTAAAAAAAAATAAAAGGACACACTTAAACATCAAAGCCAAAGTCAAAATATTTTGTAAACTTTAACAATGGAAACTTGGGGCCAGAGCAACAGTGCAGTGGGAAGGATAGCTGACATGAAGGATGGTTACACCCAACATCCCTTATGGTCCCACAAGCCTTCCAGGAGTGATTTCTGAGTGCAGAGCCAGAAGTAAGTCCTCTGCAGCACCCCGGTGTGGCTCGCGTGCGCGCTCCCGCGCGCACACACACACACACACACACACACACACACACACACACACACACACACACACACAATTAGCCTTAAAATGGGCCTGCAATGCTGGCAGACTGGAGGGCAGGGATGGTAGCTTGGGATGCCATCTAGGATCAGTGGTGGAGTAAGGTCAACTCCAGTGATGAGGTCCTCCCTAAATATGTATGTCTGAAACCCAATGATGAAATACTTTATAAATCAATATGGCTTCAATAAGAATTTTTTAAAAAAAAAAAGTGATATAGGGGCCAGAGAGATAGCATGGAGGTAAGGCATTTGCCTTGCATGCAGAAGGACGGTGGTTTGATCCTGGCATCCCATATGATCCCCCGAGCCTGCCAGGAGTGATTTCTGAGTGTAGAACCAGGAGTAAACCCTGAGCGCTGCTGGCTGTGACCCAAAAACGAAAAAAAAAAAAAAGTGATATAAAGAATTTTTGTGTTTCAGTTTATTCTGAAATAGTTACAGAATTATGTTTTTTTTTAATTATATATGTGATACATTTTCTAATCTTTCTATTTAAGTATTGATCAGGTGACTTTATACTGATTAGATTTATGTGTTCTGTCCTATCCAGAATTTTAATATAAATTCAGGTAGATCTTATTTATTTTTTCATAGTTTTTTGTATTTGTTTCATTAATTGTATAATTTTACCTATACATTTTCATATAACAAATCAAAGAAAATAGGATTTGTCATTCTTAAGCTCAATAAATATACTTTATAATAATACCAAGCTTAATAGTAACATTTATAGGCTAATAAGAATTTACTGGTTACTTGTTTCTAAATTTTGTATCTTCATAGATATAATAAACACTAATATTGTGATTATCATTTTGAAGATAAAGGAGTTATCAATTAAGTATATTAAGTATCAGGCTATAATGCTCACAAATAATTAATAGTGAAGATTTGGAGCCAGATAGTATAATGCCACATTTTCCTTTTGTAGCATATTTTATAGATTTTTGTTAATATATCTATTTAAACACTTTGTTTACAAATATGATTTTATAGATGCCAATATTAAGTTTATATCCCTATTCACCAATGGATAGAATTGAACAAATGAATATATTTTATTTGTGCCTCAATTATTGGCATCTATAAAATACTGTGAAATCAGATGAGTTTTATATTGTTTCTTAAAGAATACTTTTCAAGGAACAATTCTGAAGTAATATTTGGCATATCTATGATAACAAGGCACAGATAGTGACCAAATAAAAGCCATCAATGCCATATCACTATTCAAATCAGAAATGTGTGCTCAAATTTCAAACCCATGAATTATATTGTTTCATGTAGTATAGAAATTACATGTCATAATGATAAATCTTTGTAATTAAAACTGCATCATGCTTCAAATACAGGTCTCCGAAGCTCAGGGAAAAAGATTAGTGTCTTAAATAATTAGTGTCTTAAAGATAACTATTATATGATATAAATATATTAGATCACTATATAAGATATAAGCTCCTAGGTAGATTTAGACTATCTACATAATTTAAGTTGTTCTCCACTTGTTTTATGCATATGTAAGATTTATTTCTATATTACCATACTATATTTGAATATTGAATATGAAACAATGAAAAATATCCAAAATAAAAATTTATGTCATGTCATTTCAATAAAATTTTATATTATTTTTAAGTCAGGAAGAAAATATAGTGTAACTTTTCTACTGATTCATATTAAAGCAGAATAATATATGACTTAGTGGAGTTCAGAAAGATAGCTTAATCGTTTAAGCACAGGCTTTACATGCAAGGGGCCTAGGTTTAATCACAAACACCACCTGGCTTCCAAAAAATAAGTTAATATGAGTCCCTCATACAATACTGATAGTATACCTAAGCACAACCAGTCTAACATAAGTATCAAATACCTATATATAACTAAATAAGAATGTGCCAAATAGATATACAAGATTTACATGGTCCATGGACCATACCCCATATGTCTCTCCACAGCTCTCAAACCAGTTATCCCTTAAAGCAGAATCAGGAGTAAACCCTAAAACCACTGGTGTGACCATAAAGACAAAAGTCAAAAGCCAAATCAAACAAACCAAAATTTGCTGTTTTTATTTTTTATTTTATTTTTTTTTGGGGGGGGGCACACCCAGTGACACTCAGGGGTTACTCCTGGCTATGCACTCAGATGTCGCTCCTGGCTTGGGGGACCATATGGGACACCAGGGGATTGAACCGCAGTCCATCCAAGGCTAGCGCAGGCAAGGCAGGCACCTTACCTCTGGCTCCACCGCCCGGGCAAACCAAAATTTGTTAACCATGGTTCACTCTTAGAAATATACTTGGGGACCATAGCTGTGGTGTAGCACTACAGTGTTGCCTTGCACTTGGCTGACATAGGACACACCATGGTTGGATCCCCTGGATTCCCATATGGTCCCCTAAGCCAGGAACAATTTCTGAGCACATAGCCAGGAGTAACCCTGAGCATCACCAGGTGAGGCCCAACCCCCCCCAAAAGAAATATATTTTCACATTGAACTCACTCTAACACATAGTCTTATATTCCTAAACAACATAATGCAATATCTTTATCATAGTTGATTCTTAAAAATTACAATGATCTGAATTTAGCTGACATAGAAAAGTATAAATGGGCTGTCCATAATTTTCTCTGGAAAATGTTCTTAATTTCAAATGAATAAGCCAACTAATTTATAAAATTAAAAGTCTTTTAAAAATCAATTCAACGGGGCCCGGGAGATAGCATGGAGGTAAGGCATTTGCCTTTCATGCAAAAGGTCATCGGTTCGAAGCCCGGTGCCCCATATGGTCCCCCGTGCCTGCCAGGAGCAATTTCTGAGCATGGAGCCAGGAGTAACCCCTGAGCACTGCCGGGTGTGACCCAAAAAAAACAAAAAAAAATCAATTCAACATAAATAAGAGGAATCCAAAAAGCATAGTGAAAAATCTAGAATATCTACATTGATAATTTATTTAAGAAATATAAATGTTGTCTTGCCATTATGTTTTTTATTTGTAGCATCTAATCCATCTGAAACATATATAAACCTGAGCCTAAAGTTAGAAATAGTTTTAAATTGGGTAAAGATAAAGTGACATTAGTTGAAGTCAGATATATTAGGAATGAAAGTTTTTATTTTATTAGTCATGTAAAATTAAAAAGTTATTCATGATTGAACTTCAGGCATACAATGTTTTTTCTTTTTTTTTCTTTATTTAAACATCTTGATTAAATATATGATTGTAATTAAGTTTCAGTAAAGAACATCCCCTTCACCAGAGCAACATACCCACCACCAATGTCCCAAATCTCCCTCCTTCCCAACCAACCCCCACCTGTATCCAAGCAGGCTTTCCAGTTCCCTCATTCATTCATATGATTATGGTAGGTCTTTCTATAATTGCACTCACCACTCTTTGTAGTGAGCTTCATGAATGAGCTGGAAGTTCCAGCTCTCTTCTCATTGTCTCTGAGGACTATTGCAAAAATGACTTTTATTTTTCTTAAAACCCATAGATGAGTGAGACTATTCTGTGTCTCTTTCTCTCCCTCTGACTTATTTCACTCAGCACGATAGATTCATCTCTCCTGAAGGCTGCATAATATTCCATTGTGTATATGTACCAGTTTCTTTAGCCATTCGTCTGTTGAAGGGCATCTTGGTTCCTTTTACCAGTGTTGACTTCCCTCCTAAGTCAAATTTGCTTTCCAACCACAGTCTGCTTTAATGAGTGTATTTATATAAATATGCATATTTATATATAAATGCATGTTTGTCTTTTATAAATATACTTAATATTCTGTTTACATATGCTGATGGGGTTTCATACACTCATAACACCTTACAACTTTCCAGCATAAGCTGAAAGCTCCTAGCTCAACACTTTGCTCCACCACAGATATTACAACATTTCTTTGCTGTCCACCATTCCCCACAAATGGCAACTTTTCTATAGAATACCAGTCTTCATGTTCTTTAATTCCAATGATTCAATAGTATATGTATATCCTGCATATGAGGGAAAACATTTTGTGTCAATCACACTTCCTCTGACTAACTTCACTAACCTTTATAAATAAATTTATAAATAAATTAAATGACTTTATCTTTTCTTATGACCAAATAGTATTCATTATGTATATGTACCATAGTTCTTTATCTACTCATGAGTTTTTGGACAGTTGGCATTCTAGATTTCAGCTTTTGTGACAGAGAGGTAATATTCTACATGTTTGGGGGATTTGTTATAGTATATTATTGGAAAAGGAGATTCTGAGCCAAATAGAAGCTCAATACTTAATAATTTTAGCAATTGTTTTCCAGAAAATTAGGGGCAGTTATTATTTCAACATACTTGAAAAAATGAATCCTTCTCCCAATTTATGAGCAGGGAATGTGTTTTATTGCCACATGTATTCTGTAATTTCTTGAAGTATGTAGTTTTCTTATTCTGAGACACATTTACCTCTGAGGAAAAGAAAACTGAATGAGATTTCCTAATAAGTATTTCTCCTCCTTTATTATTTGCATATAGCAAAGCTATGGACTTTTGAATATCAATTTTGTATGCTTTCCATTTACTATCATCACTGTTGTTTCTAAAAACTTTTCTGTTGAAACTTGAAGAATGTCTAAATATAGAATTAAATAATTTGTAAGTAATGAGGACTTAACTTTTCCCTATGCCTATATTATATTTTCTATACTAATTGCTATGGCAAGTTCTGCCTGTACTATATTGAATAGAAGGGCAAAACTGGATAACCTTGTCTTGTGCCAGATCTTAGAGAAAAGGCTTTTCATATCCCCTACTATGTATAATGTTTTGTGGACTTGTGGGAAATGATTTGTACTATGTTGAGAAAAGTTTCTTCAATTTCCTTTCAGTTGAGAGATTTTATTTGAATGTATATTAAATTTTGTCAGAATTGTATCTGCATTTATTAACATAATGAACCCACAAATAGGATACTTAAAGAAGAAAGATTTTTTTTTGTTGTTGTTTTTGGTACACACTCGGTGACGCTCAGGGATTACTCATAGCTATGTGCTTAGAAATTGCTCCTGGCTTGGGGAGGGGGGCATATGGAACGTCAGGGGATGGAACCACAGTCCATCCTAGGCTAGCACAGCAAGGCAGACGCCATACTGCTTGCACCACCACTCGGGTCGGGTCCCAAAGCAGCAAGATTTAAAAGGAAATTATATACAAAAGACTATCCTTAATATTTACAGCAGATTTCCCCTCTGAGAAGCCTTTGAGTTGGTTTCTATGTTTAACCTCACTATTTATATGAACATATAATTTTTATTTTATTTATTCTTATGTATTGTTAGTAAACTTTCATTTATTAAATTATCATTAATTCCTTGTGTGATTCCAACTTGGTCATGGGGTATGATCTTTTTAGTGAGTTATTGGATTCTTTTTGCTAGTATTTGCTAAGAATATTTGCCTGTTTCCATCAGGGACTTTGGCCTATATTTGTACTTTTGTTGTGTCTTTCTCTGCTACGGATATCAGCTGATGTTTGTTTTACACAAACTTTTTGGGTATGTTTCTATTTCTTCAATTTCCTGAAAAAAGCCTGAAAACAATTTGCAGTATGTTTTCTGTCAAAGTTTGAAAGAACTCGCTAGTGATCCATCTGCACATGGACTTTTGTTTTTGGAGAGACTTTTGATTATCATTTGAACTTTTTCTAAAGTGACAGAAATATTGATATCTTCTTGGTTCAGACTTGGAAAATTATAGGATTCCAAGAATTTATCCAGTTCTTCTAAGTTCTATTATTTTGTCATATCCATATTCCCAAAATAGTCTGATAAACTTTCAAATTTCTGTGCTATTTGTTATGAAGTCCTCACTTTAATTTTGATTCAGTTTGGGTTCCCTCTTTTATTGTGAGTCTTGCTAGTGTTTTATCTATCTTGCTTATATTTTCAAAGAATCAGCACTTAGTTTCTTTGATCTTTTGGACTATTTTTTCCCCATTTTGAATATAAGTTGACTAATTTTTGCTTTAAGCTTTATTTTTACCTTCCTATTGACTATATTTGGCTCCTTTTGTTTTTCATTTTCCAGTTGTTTAAGTTGTGTGGTGAAGTTAATTATGTGGACCTATTCTTATTATTATGTATCATGGAGTATTTGCATTAAAAATCTTTGAGATAACACTATTTTGGACTCCTGGATGCACTCTCCTATTCTGGTAATTGCGCAGCAATAATGTCTTTGACTGTTACTTTTTTTTTTTTTTTTCATCAGGGTTGCCATTTTGGCCCTCTGGGACCTTAATGATCTTAACTACTTATTGGGATCTTGAATACATCACAAAATTCTTTTGTCTGCTGTTTATTTGTTTTTAGTCTTTTTCATCTTTCACTTTGTCTTAATGTTTTCTGTAACTTAAATTGAAACTCACTAATTTTGTCTTCAGCAATTGATACTCTGCTGGTAACACTTCCAGTGAGATTTTCATTTAGTCTAAGAAGTTTTTCAGTTCAGTAATTTCTGTTTGAATTTTTATCATTTCTATTCTCATATCTCTTATGTATGTGTATTTTTGGGGCTTTCTGTTACATTGCTGCTTTAAGCTCATTAAACATTTCCACATTTCATTTTTAAAGATATTAGATAGTTGGATAATACTTATTGAGTCTTCAGGATTACAATCTTCATCCACTACTAATCTTTCTCTTTCAATCAACATCTTTGATATTACTTGGAAAATCTGGTGCACCTCTACTGAGGGTGTAAATGATATTTAAGCTGCTTCACTGGGTACTGCATCATGAAATGGTGCTGATTTCTGATGTCTTGATTGAGTTATGCTGAGTGGCTAAATGCTCTGTCTTTGGTAACCTCAAAGGGCCTTTCTTAGTTGGTTTGTGAGAGTGCAGTCATGGGCATACTTCAAGACCAGAGTTGGGCTTGATTAAAAATTTGTTTATGGGGCCCAGGAGATAGCATGGAGGTAAGGCGTTTGCCTTTCATGCAAAAGGTCATCGGTTCGAATCCCAGTGCCCCATATGGTCCCCCGTGCCTGCCAGGAGCAATTTCTGAGCATGGAGCCAGGAGTAACCCCTGAGCACTGCCGGGTGAGACCCAAAAACCAAAAAAATTGTTTATGTAAAAAAATATTTTATGATTTTTTTATTTTAAGTTTTACCAATATATTCTAGATTCTTTTTAAAAATATTGGTCATACCCCAATATGGGGTTATATACCTTTTTTAAATAATACCTTTATTTAAACACAATAACTTTAAAAATTATTTATAAAAATTTATTTATGACTTCTTATCAGTAACATTTATTCACCTATTTTATGTATCTTTATATCTAGGAATCATGTAAGCATTACTCGGGTGAAAGCGATCATAAGTCATAAAAGTTTAAGTTACATTACTCCTGATAAGAAATTATGTCCTATATTATGCAGTAATACTTCCAATATGATCTCTTGTTGCATGAAATTATGGGAACTGATATTTGAACGTAATTAATTTGTATTATTACAAGGAAAATGTCAAAACCACATATGTCCTGTGCCTCAGTTTTCTCCAGCAAAATGATAACTAATTTAAAATATCCATAAAACTTTTTAGCTGTCTGATTACATAAGTATATGTATGTTACTGTCTTCATTACCCTTTATAGAGTTATTTTTCCTTTAAACAGTTTTTAATAGAGTACTTTTTTTTTACAAATTTTCATTTTGCAGTCTATACGAAGTGTCAATGAAATGTTTTTAATTGATATATCTATGTAACAGCTTTTGTTAAAGCATAATCTCTCTAACAACTATTCATCTTTTACTCCATATTGTATACCTTTGATAAATCTTTAAATAATTATTTTATTCAGTTCTTAATTTTGAGATAAAAGGTTGTTTTTGTTTTGTTTTGGGGGCACACACCCGGCAGTGCTCAAGGGTTACTCCTGGCTCTTTGCTCAGAAATCATTTCTGACAGGCTCAGGTGACCATATGGGATGCCAAGATTCGAACCACCATCATACTGCATGCAAGGCAAATGCCCTACCTCCATGCTATCTCTCCTGCCCTGAGATAAAAGGTTTTTTTTATTAAAATAGAATATTTTATGAAAATATTCTGAAAATATTTATCTATACCTGCCTTCCTGAAGATGTTAGTCATATTCTTTACAATATTCAATGATTTCTGTGAGCAATAAGCACAAAATTAAACCAAAAGCATTTTTCTCTCTAGTACTTCAGAACTAAAATTTAAGCACTTCAATGGAAATACAATGGTCTATGAATACCTATTGACTTCTGTTAGTGTTTAATTGTTCAATCAGTACTTACTGTGGTATAGTAACAACAACATGGTGAAGTAATAGTATTTATACACTTTTACATTTAGCTATTATCTTTTTAGATAAACCCATTATTATTTTAATACATTTTCTTCCTTTCCTGCTAAAGCTACCAAAGTTTAAGAAAATAGACATGTGAACAAATTAACAATTAAAACACAGAGAAACCTTAGAATGGTTTTAGAAAGGAAAAGAAAAGAACAAGAACGGAGCCACAAAGCCAATTTAGTTGCTTTTAAATGCTGAGTCTAATCCAAGTTTCCCCAGTGGTGCCAAGAAAATCCTATTCATTGCTGTTTATTTCTTAATTTCTCAGTTCCTCTCAAAAGTATTCAAATGTCCCTGCTGAGCAGACCCACCAATACAACTAAGAATTTGTTTCCCCAGTGGTTACTTTTATACTGTATCTAAAACTCATTAATCATTGTTTTATTTCAGATCTTTATTACACAAGAAAATAATGGCATTTGGATGGCTTGCTAGTTCATATTTAGATCTATATAAGCAGATGTAATGCATTGTATAACTTCTAACTAATTAAATCCAAGGATATTTTGATGACTTATTTTAAATAGCTGACATCTACTTTTAAAAGATAGTTTCTGGGGTTTTAAAAATTAATTAAGTCACCTCCCTCCTGTTTCCTTGAGAACTTGAACTTCTAAAGAAAGGGCAAGTTAGTGCTGATAGAGTTTCTGGTAGCTCAATTGCTATTGCACCACTGGGTCTCTCTGTCAGTGTGTGAAAAAAGTGAACTATGTGCTGTCAAAACAGTAGCGATGTGAGACACCTGCAGAGAGACAGCTTGATTCCTAGAGTCAGTAGCCATTAGAAACATGGGGGTGCATTATAAATGTAGGATCTTTACTCCAAAGTTTAAGGCTTGGGAGAAACTTATTAGTGCCATTTCACATTTATTTATAGATTCATTTTTATTTGTGTATATTCTTTTAACTTATAATTCAGGTAGAGTAAGCAAATGTTTAGACATTTGATTGCATAGACATAAACTGTAAAAGTTACAATACAACTTTGAAGTCAGACAGATACATACAAGATCATGTGTTTTTTTGATATAAAACAAATAAAAAATGTGACTCTTTTGATATATCTTGGAAGCATATCTATTAATTATGCATGTGTATTTGCTTCCACACTAAATTTTGAGTGAAGAAAAACTTTATACATAAAACAAAAAAAAATACACAGAATCAAAAGGAAGCACCACATAAAGAAAAATGGGTGGTTAATGGAAAAGGAGACTATAGATATGTTACTACATAAATGTTACTATATCTATAAGGGGTGATGATTACATATGTATTTACCATTCTCCATATAACTAAAATACATATCTGTATGTAAACCACACAAATATAGGCATATTAATTTGTGCATATGTTGTTTCTAACTTTAACTCAAACCATTACTACAAATATAAATGTAGTGTAATCAAACTATTATAATCCTATTTACCTAATCACTGATATATTATTGGCTTTCAATAATTCTTTTTATATAAAATTAATTTTGTATAAAGCAAATGGAAGTAAGTAGGCAGAATAGCAAATGAGTGATCTTAATGTGTTTATATTATCTATATGGCATTGAAACCTTGCATGTGTCTTGGGAATTGTGCCCACGGGCTGAAATAAATGTACAAAGGCATCTAGTAGGGAGAACATGCTGGAGGGGTTTTATTTGATGTTTTTAAATTGCTGTAGGGTCTGTCTTGCAAAAATCCTCTGGTTTTCTTTTTATTATTATTTTTCTACTTTAAAATAACATGCATTTCTTTTGAAATATTCTATTAGGAGAAATATTAAATTACAAGTAAAATATATTATTAGAATTTTCCTGTGTGTGTATCTTCTTTTTCCCCCATCTGTATCTTTTGATTTCACTCACACATGTCTATTATTCTACTATACCAAATACACACCAAAATATATATACACATGTTCATTCTAAAGATAAATTTTCAGATTCTGTATGTGTATCTTCAGAGATTGCTGTCACTCTCATAGCCAGGATTAGTGAAATCACATACCCAGAATTTGAAATCACAAACTGTATGAACTCAAGAAAGCAGAAAAAAAAAGTGGTTCTGACTATATATTGTGGCATCACAGTTTTATGTCTCTTTATGTTTTGTGAGTTTCTTTTTAAACAGTAAGGAAATTTGCTGTTTTCTTCTCTAACAGTAAATAAATTCTTCTTTTTCTCTTATCCTAAATTATAGGCTAAAGTTAATTTGTGTAAAAGACTGGAATAAGACATAGTATTCAATATCTTTTTAAAATTCCATATAAAGTTAATTATTTTTAAAATCAAAAATATAGTAATTAGATTTTCTATTTATTTTGTGTCATCTATTTGCTAGAAGACATACAAATTTGATGTCATGTAATATAATGTTCTTATCATAATTTTTCCATTTTTTAATCTCTTATACCAAAGCTAAATGCTTATGAGAAGCTTAATAGAACTTGGTTATTTTTCCCTCCCAGGAATAAACATGCCTCTAAACTGCTGTTGCACACAAAAGACCTTTACAGAAGGTTTTTGCTGCTCTGTGGTTTAGAAGTGTGACTCTCTTTTACTAGGGGTACCCCCAGGCCTGCATTTGATAACAGTGAAAAAACAGGTGCAGTCTCTAGTTTTCATGCTTCTCCACATAACAATGGTAGTTTTGTTCTCTGGGGTGGCTGGTGGAGGGGTTGAGTCTGCAGTGAACAAGCCTACCCTTTCTAAAACGTTACAATGATTATTCTCAGGGAAACTTCAACAATATACTTAAACAGACAGAAGTTTGGGTCATGAAATTTAACAACATTTTTTTTTTACATTCATACAACTGTCTCCAAGAGTTTAACAAATTATCAGTGCTTGGCCTCTATCCTCAGTGAATCCTTCTCTATATTGCTGGGATGTATGAATATACTTAGTGGGTTATCCCTGTTAAGTGGTATTGCTTCTGAGCAGACCTCTGTATATCTGGTGAAGAAAGAAAATACTTAAAATTTTCCCTTTTTTGAGTGATTTACAATTAAGTGAATTATGTACTACTGTATGTACAATTATGTACTACTGTATATATAATATTTAATGGTTCAAACATTGGAAAAGAAATATTTCCTATATAATTTCTACATACATAATTAAGGCATTATTAGATTCTTTCCAAATTACACCAATTTAGCATTTTATAAGGTTTTTTATATAATTTTTATGAGATGGAAGATAACAATTTACAGATGTGAAAAATCAACAAACTATCCAAACAAACAAATAAGCTAATAAAAAAAAGCATGCCTTATTGAACTGAAAGTTACAAAGAAAAAATTACTTTCTAAGATGACGGACAGAGATATATGAAGAGCACTGCTGTTTTAGTTTCTGGTTAGTGGCTTTATTTCCCATGCTCGGTATTCGTGTTTCATACGACTAAAGCTTATATGATTGTCAGGATTTTTTGGTTAAATACATTTAATGGATGTGAGAGCCTGATCATTGCTTTTATTTACTTTAGAATGTCATTATTTATATACATAGAGTAATAAATGAGATGCTTTCATATATCTCAGTGACCAGAGGTAAGAACAAATGCTTTATTAGTTGCTTTGCTGTGATTATTTTTATGTTTATATTCTGATTAAAAGGTAATCTGTTTCTTCAAATTACTAAATTATATTACATATAATTTTAGTTATACATACTTATACCATTATAGATTACAAATAATCATTTGTATGTATTATTTGTAATCATCTGTACAATTATTTCTACAATAATTACAACTACTTGTAATTATTGAGATTATTATTTAGAATATATTTGTAATACATATTATTACAAATAATAATTACAAATAATAAAATATATTATATTTTATATGTTATATTCATTGTATTATTATTATTCATAATAATATTTTTGTATTATTAATATCAATCACTAGAATTTTATCATTTTAAAAACAAAAAGTATATGTATGGAATATTTGTGATGCATCTTATACATATATTAGCATTGTGTTTTATAATAAAATAGGTGATAGAATAATTTTATATTTATTAAACTGACAAAAAATGTACACTATAATTAAAGTTTATATAAACAAGTTATATACTTATTAGAATATACACAAAGATGGAATTGCTGGAGAAAAACATGGGGTGTCACAGTGAGTGGTTCCTGACTTAATCCATGATGTGTCAGTTCATCTGTGCAGATTGAAATTCAAACTTCTAATGAGATTGCTGGAGAAAAACATGGGGCCATTACACAGAGAGTTGCGCCCCAATTTGGTTCCTTTGTGAGACTGGAAACTGTAGAGAAGAGTGCAGGTTCATCTGTGTGGTCTAGCTCTTGGGTAGGGAGTGCAACTGAAGCTCCAAAGGAGGGTGGCACAAGAGATAAGGCATTTGCCTTGCATGTGCTAACATAGAACAGAAGGCAATTGAATCCCTCCACACCCCATATGGTCCCCAAAGCCAGGAGTGATTTCTGAGAGCATAGCCAGGAGTAACCCCTGAGCACTGCCGGGTGTGACTCATAAACAAACAGATAAATAAACAAAATTTCTTAAATAGTTCTAAAGATTTGGGACATTGGTGATGGGAATGTTGCACTGGTGATGGGTGGTGTTCTTTACATGACTGAAACCCAAACACAATCCTGTATGTAATCAAGTTGTTTAAATAAAAAAAAAAAAGAAGAAAAAAGAAAGATAGTTCTAAAGTATTTACATATTGATAATCTAGCTTGCAGAAACTTTTCAACTCTATGGTTTTATTACAATACCATCAATATTATTGGTAATTAAAGACTCAAATCCAGGACAGGGATATGCATCTACAATGTTTATAATTACTCTATTAATTTTATTCTCATTTCTTAATCAGATCAGATAGCATTACTGCAGTCTCTTAGTGCAACTAATTCCTACTCTTATTTTTTCATTAACATTAGTTTGTATGATTAAACATCTGAACATTGAGCATGTCATTGGCCATCAGAGATAATAAGCAAGTTTACACATGTGCATAGAGTTATTATGTAACTACAACTGCCATCTGGTTAAAATCAATTATAATTATCACTTCTGTTCAGCCATTTTAAAATCACAAAAATTGTATACTTTAGACATAATCAGGTAATTGATAGATGACAACTGTTTATTTTTCTTCTATAGCTGTTTATGACCTATTTTTTTTTAGATTTATGACTCCAAAGAGATGTTTTCCGATCATTGTATCTCTAATAACATAGAAAGAAATCAATTATTTATTGGAAATTTTCCATTGGCTTTTATTCATAACCCTTATTCTTATCTAATATTTTATTATTTATTTAAATACTTATTTCTGGAATCATATTTAGAGATTGTAAGGGCTTACTCCTGGCTTTGATGCAGCTCAATGCCTTATAGCTAACCTGAATCAACCATGTGCAAAGCAAGTGCCTAAATATTGTACTATTGTTCTGGCTTTTTTTTTTGTTTGGTTGTTTTTCTTTTGTGTGTGTGTGTGTGTGTGTCTTTTTTTTTTTTTTGGCTTTAAACTTATGGGATACACCCAGTGCTAACGCATTACTCCTGGCTCTGCGCGTAGAAGTCACTACTGGAAGGCTCGAGGGAGCATATGAGATGCCAGGATTCAAACCGTGGTCCATCCTGTGGTGTCAAATGCCTTACTGTTATGCTGTAGCTCTACCCCCTTTTTAATGGATTTATTCATTTTTAATATAAAGAAGGAATTCTATATTTTTGTTGTGAGCCAGTCCGTTCAGCCCTCATCTCTATTGTCATTGGGTATTATTGTAATAATGTCTTGTTTTTCTTAATCACCATAGATGAGTAAGATTTATCTGTGTCTATCTCTCTCCCTTTGACTTATTGCACTCAACATAATAGTTTTCATGTCCATCCATGTATAGGAAAACGTCATCACTTCATCTCTCCTGATGGCTGCATAATATTCCATTTACATTTCAAGCTTAAAAACAAGTTAATTGTCTTCCTATATTTAGGTCTTATTTTTAGATTCCTGTTCCAACTCAGGTCTAGTTATTTATACTTTAATTTTTGTAGAGCATATACCCAGTAAAAGGAAATGTGTCTCAGATACATGATTATTAAAGACAAGAGAGGGGACAAAGAAAAGATAAGAAATGAAAGATGGAATTTGTGATGCAACTGAAATTAAAATTAAAGAGCTACCTGATCATTGAAGCAAAGGAATCTATATAGTAAATAGATGAGAATTGTTATCGTTTAATGAAATTTATTATGAGGAATAACAAAACTGTTTTATACCAAATTTAACTTCTCTTCTACAGAATCAGAGTAGTTTTTAAAGGCATATTTATATTTAAATGTCTTATTTATTTGCTCTTTAACATATATGCTTGAATTTTTTAGACTGTCATTTTACTCATTTTATCATTAAGAAACAATTTGATATATATATATATATTTTTTTTTAGGTAGTTCTGTGCTCTATAATAAATCCCATTCTATCAGTTCAAGGGATCTAGTAAGAGGTAATAATCAAGACTATTTAATTATATATCAACCAGGAAAAAAAAGACAGTTTTGTAGACTTAACAAAGCTCTTAAGATTGAGTCATTTCAAAATTATAACCAGCATATTGTAAAATTTATAAATGGATTTCTAATGACTGCTAATACCATTTTGTTTTTCAAGAGAACAAAATATGCTTACCATGATCAAATGAAGGTTTTGGTATATTCTAATAATGGACTCGTTTTACAATGCTTTGTCCAAAATTGAAATGTGACAGCCTTGTGAAAAATTTGGTGGGTTTTAAAGCCTTTGATTTAGAAGTATTTGATTAATTGATACTAATAAATAATTCATAGAGAATGTACCATGTTTTAGAATTTCACTATATAAGTAGATATTTTTGTTAGGTTTGTCATGTTGCCTAAAAAAGATGAGATATACACTTTGGTTGAATTTTAAGAATAAAATGAAACTATTAGTAAAGATATTGATTTTCATATTTAAAATATTAACAAGGCACATAAAATACTTATTATCTGATTTGAAAAAAATTAGAAAGAACTTTTTGGACCTATGGCATCTTTGATTACATGCTATATTTTAAAATAGCCTGTAAATGAAATGAAATGACACTTTTATGTTAACAATTATATTCAGTTAAGCCATTAAAATAACAGTATGCTTTACTATATTTAGTTTTTAAATAACAGGGTGCTAACTTGCTAAGTTAGAAAAAAGCTTAAAATAGTTATATTTATAATACATATACTCATAGAGATCTTTAAAATAATATCATTCATACCTACAACCATTGTTGGCATTGTGTATTTCTTGAGAAAATTTTACAGAATGTCAATTATTTTCTAGGATTATGATCAGTGGATTTGCTAAAAAATCATCAAATATTTTTTTGCAACATATGAAAGTCCATCTACATTTTGAACTGTATTCTTGGCCCTATTCCTGTTATTTTGTTGGATCTGTTCACCACAGATCATGCCTAAAAAGGAAATGATAAAAAAAAAAACTTTGCAGCTTTAGAATCTGAAAATTAATCACTTCTATTTTGCACCTGGTATAGTCTTAATACTGGATACTTTTAAAAGGAATGAATATATGACCATTTTCTGTAATTAGTGATCATTTCAAACTATTTAATTTCAGGAGCCTCACCAGATAAATGCTCAGATGGGCTTGAATAAAATCTCTGCATATTTTTGTATTTTTGATAATTATTTCTATATCTTTGATCTATTTATTTATTGAATTTACTGTATGTTAAAGTGACTACTATATCTAACTCATTAACATAATAATTCATTTTCTGCTTTTAGTTAACTTTTATTTTAAGCTAATATTTAACTTAATAAAGTGTGGAGACTATACATATTGATATCATATGGCTTATTTTTCATACTACAATTAAAAGTATAATAAAATAAATAGAATTGTTATTCTTTATAATATAAATATGTTTAAACTAGTTTAATTATTTAAGTCATTTTTAGTAGTCAAATTTACAGATAAGGACATTGAGATATAGAATGATTAGAAGGTCTGCTTAACATACACAAAACTATTAATTCAAATGGGCTCATTTTACTCAAGAATGATCCTACTTTCTTGCATCACATTTTCTGAATAATTATTTATAGTAAATTTGAATTCTTTCTAAGTAGATTCTACTAGCATGAATGTTTCTATTACATAACATAACAATTCAATATTTTGTATATTACATGTATCTACAATAATGAATAATCATCATATATAATTAAATTATTATTGTATTTTAAACCTCATTTTTAGAACTTAATTGTTTTCTTTCTTATTTTTCTTTTCTTTATTTGTTTGGGTTTTTTTTGGGGGGGGCTATATCTGGAGACCCTCAGACCTTCTTCCTGGTTCTTCACTCAGAAATCAGTCTTGAAAAGTTTGGGTCTGCCACATGCAAGCCTACCAAGTGTGCTGTCACTCTGGACCCTAGAAAAATACTTTATAAATGAAATGAATATTATTATTATAACTCCATGATTCATTTACCAATTTCTTCATAAAACAGTCATTTTTGCCATTCAATGTTTCAAACAACAATCCCACCACTAATGTAGCCTACTCTCCACCAATGTCCTCTGTTTCCCACTCATCACCCAAGCCTGCTTCCTAACTGGGCATAAAATTCTTCATATTGCTTGCTCAACACACAAAAATGAAATTATCAAAAATAAATCAATAGAATCCAATTTTTAATAACTCTTATATGTGACAACCATTTTTCTAAAGTCATTGTCAGAGATTTACTGGGCTGGATGGTACTTGTTGAATATTTTGTGTTATTATGTTTGTACATTAAGCTTTTTGCCTGCTACTCGAGTTTTCGACCAGGTTTACTGTGATCATACTGGGCTGAAGGACTATGAAATATAGCCTTTCATGCCGCCATGAGAGCATCAAGTTATGTAGCTGGAAAGATTTGGTGGATTGGGAGCCTGAAGAGGTTCAATTGTGGAGCCGGGCCATTTCTATACAGCAGAGGATGTTGGGTGTGGTTGGGGGATGCTTTGTCTTCAGGCAGAAGAAAGAGTAATTTGTTCCTGTTCTAACAGGAGCATCATATTCTTTTCATTAGTTGTGGAGTGTGAGAGGAAAATATGTGGTCTTTATTACGTTTTTTTTTTAATCCCTGTTTCTATGTCTTGGAATTGTGTGACATGAGAGTGGAAATGGAAAGTGGATTACTTGAAAACTGGAAATAAGAATTTCTTTAGTATCCACTCTTATTAGATAGGGCCGTTTTAGGTATGTCAACAAGATGATTCATTGATGTTTTATTGTAATTTACACCCCAACCTAACAATTTTCTTTGGTTTGGAATTTCAAAAACATTTGCTCATAGATTATTAAGCACATTGTTTACTTGGGATTGTCAAATGAAAAACAGAATCTTAACTCTAGCACTTAAAACTCACATAATCATCTAGAGTTCTCTTTCTGTTCTGTTTTCTTCTTTTTCATTTTGGGGTCAGACCCAGCTGTATTCAGGACATACTCATATATTCTTGCTCAGGATAAAAGTCCTGCTGAATGCACTATACAGCATGTCAGGGATTCTTATATGATCAGATCCATCAAGGCAAATAAATGCCCTACTTCTTTTTATTTATTTATTTATTTTGGTTTTGGGGCCACACCCAGTGACACTCAGGGGTTACTCCTGGCTATGCGCTCAGAAGTCGCTCCTGGCTCTGGGGACCATATGGGAAACCAGGGGATCAAACAGCGGTCCGTCCTAGGCTAGCGCAGGCAAGGGAGGCACCTTACCTCCAGCGCAACCGCCGGGCCTCAATGCCCTACTTCTTATAGTGTATTTATGACCATAGAACTCTTCTTACAAGTTTTATATGCTTCAAAAATGATAAATGGAAAAAGAAAGTATCTTCCCAATGGAATAGAAAAATTATTATTTTTTAAAATATATATAATTTTTTAAATATATATATATATATAAAATATATATAATTTTTAAAATATATATATATATATTTTATATATATAATATATATAAAATATATATATTATATATATATAATTCAGTTATTCTATGGAAATAAATTACACACAAGCATCAAATCATCTAAAAACATTTAACTCAGTTTTATAATTTTGATATTAAGCATTTTTCTGATAGGAGGTATAGAGGTCTTGATCTTTTCTCTGATAAAATGCGTAGATGGTCTACACCATCACAACAAACTGGACAATCAAATTTGACAGGTGATTTCATTTTACATTATTTTACTGTTAATCTTCAATCACAATTTGGTATATCTATAATTTAAAAAAATTAAAGTGAACTTGAAAAATAACATATATTATCTAATGAATTATAGATGCATTATATAATGCATTACACCTAGTCATTGAACAATCAGAGTTTTTTTTAGTATTATGTACTATGCAACAGATACATTGTAAATAATCTCAATAGAGGAATATGTATTTCCAATTCATTGAACATTCTTAAACATGTCTTGTTATTTATCATATTCATTTGAGAAAAATTTTGCAGAGGGACTAGAAAGGTAGTACAGTGATTAGGACTTTTGTGTTACAAGTAGATGACCCGGGTTCAATCCCTTTTATCATATATGGTCTCCAGAGCACCACCAGAAGTAAACCCTAAGGACAGAGCAAATCCTGACCAACCATGGGTGTTGCCTCAGAACAAACAAAAATTTGAAGAGGCGTTTTAATATTGAATAAATATTTTTAAAGAAAAAAATAGTGGCTTGAAAAATTGACATATCTAAGAAATATATGATAAAGAATGCTTTTGCATTTGTGTATTTTAATATTCAAATCTTATATAGTTTATGTAATTATATTAATATTTATTTATGTATTTATTTATTTTGGGTTTTGGCTCACACCCTGCAACGCTCAGGGGTTACTCTGGCTCTGTGCTCAGAAATCTCTCCTGGCAGCTCCAGGGACCATATGGGATGCTAGGCAAATGCCCTACCTCCATGCTATCTCTCAGGCCCCACGTATTAATATTTAATTTAAATCAGCTCTCAATATTTTAACAACTTACTAGAATGAAAAATCACATTTTGGTGACTTTCAGACACATCAAGTGTGATCAGATCTTATTATTGACTCTATGCTCAAGGAATACTCCTAGTGTGACTCAGGGACCATAAAAAGCCAGGGATTAAATCTAGACCCACCAGGTAGAGGCAAACACCCTCCCTGCCTAACAATGGCTACAGCTCCAACAAATGACATTGTCCCCAACTATTGATTTTTAACTTTATACAAGGCATTCTAATACTTTGAACATTATAATCTGTTTATATAAAACCTATGTAATTTAATCCAAAGGAATATTCCTGGCTTATTTTCACTAATTAAAATGCTACTGCTAGGTATTTTAATCTGGTAGCTTATATAAAATAATATTTAAATTTGATTACATTTTAATAGTTGAAAAGTGAAATTATACATGTACCTATGCCACATAAATTAAGTTTATTATTAAATATCATGTGCATAATTTCTTTAGGAAATATTTTTAAGTCAAGTCACTTAAATTAATGAATTAATATTTAAATAGTGTAAATATTTAAATAAGGTTTCAGTTATTAGCATAAAAACTTTAAATGTTATTTACATGTATTAAATCATATTTTCAAGATTACTGAAGCTAGTTAGAATCATTGGTTTAGTTCTCATGTTTTAGACATATGCATCTAGATAAAATTAATTTTTGTGGATTTAAATTTTTACTTTAAATTTCTTGAAATAATTATTACATGTTAAAAATAACTTAAACGGGGTCCGGGAGATAGCATGGAGGTAAGGCGTTTACCTTTCATGCAAAAGGTCATCGGTTCGAATCCTGGTGCCCCATATGGTTCCCCGTGCCTGCCAGGAGCAATTTCTGAGCATGGAGCCAGGAGTAACCCCTGAGCACTGCCAGGTGTGACCCCCAAAAAAAAACAAAAACAAAAAAAATAACTTAAACATTTCTGTTGAATTATTTACTCTAAAAGAAATGCATATAATTGTGATGCAAAATACATGTTGCATGTTTAATAACATTAAAGAAAAACTTAAAACAATAAGTTAACAGATGGCCAAGCTAATTCTCTTTACTACCTGTTATTGGTAAGCAAGATTGGATCTATTGTACTTTATAAGTTTTAACATGATTGTATTATGGATTACAAATTTATACATTCATTACATGTAGGTTCATAATATAATATCTATAAGAAAGTCATACATTTTGTTTTTCAATTACTTAATTTACATCTATGGATATGTAGAAAATTTCATTCACATAATCTATAGCTCGATTATACTATGCACTTTTATATATTTTTTGCATTGACATTTTGGCTTTCTTCCATATGTGTTATTCTTATTTCTATTTTTCCCCCTTTGGTGTTTTGGGTTTCATTATCTTTCTTTGAATTTGGCTACAAATTCTTCTCTACCATTGTTCTTTTTTCTTAACGCCAAAGTTTTTTGTATAACTAATCCATCAGATTGTATTAAAGATTTAAATTGATCAACTTACTTTTATGATCTTTTTCTATATCTAATTCTATTAAAGTATTTCCTTTATGTTGTTTAGTTTGAAGTTTTATATTTTCAAACATTTTCTAATTTAATATTTAGTCCTTTAACAAGAACATTTGCATTTTGTTTAATTTTCTAAATTATATACTCATGAAAATATAATGAAATATATTTATTTTTCTCATGTTGCAAATAAGAATAAATGTTCCATATAAAGAAACTAGATCGGATAGATAATGGAATATGTAATATGTATTTCTTAATTGAATATGGTATTTCCATATGAAAGGCATAATTATATTGCATTCCAATATTTGTCTTAAAACATGCATTGATTTTAACCAAAAGCATGAACTATATATACTATTTCCTAAAAATTTTACTATTTATCTTTAAATATTTTGGATCCATTTATAATAATTATTATTTAAAGCTTTTTATATTAAATGACTAATAAAGAGGCATAGTTATGGCATAAAGCATAGTTAGTAAAATATTAACATGCTCAATATTGAAAAAGAACTTAATGAAAATGTGTATCATTTCATCATAAGAATTGAACTAACAAAATATGTCTAAAACAGTTTTTAAATTAACATTCATTTTCATCATACTGCACATTATAAAATATTTCAGAAATACTTGCAAGCTACAAATATCCCTTACTTACATAAATTATAGACTAATATTCTAGTGAAAAGTGATAGTCAGGAATCTATAACAAAATAAATCTTTTTTGTATAAACATTGATGTTGCTGCTGTGATATTCTCAAACAGGGATAATTATTATTACCAAGAAATTGTTCAATTCGGTTGGTGCTACTTTGTTTTGAAATATGAACATAATAGAAGAATATAGTTGAATTATTTTATGTAAAATTGTTTTCATGGAAAATGATAAAATATGTGATTATATAGACTTATTGTTCCCATGTGAAATTATTTTTAACTCATAAAGTTTTATGTACCCAATGCTGTTCCCTAGGATAATGGAAAGAGTTTTAAAAAATAATAGAACTTATTATTATATTTGGGCATGGAAAGAGGGTAAATTCTGGGACTGGAGAGATAGCATGGA
>PVKC010000514.1:31760-65804 GCA_004027635.1 Crocidura indochinensis | reverse complement strand
GGGATTCAAACCGATGACCTTTTGCATGAAAGGCAAACACCTTACCTCCATGCTATCTCCTGGGCCCCTATAATTGATAATTTAAGTAGACTGCTAATCAATGTGTTGCTAACTTAATTAATCAACAACTCAACATAGAGAATCCAAAAATATTATTTTGATATTCTTCTGGAAAAGAAAATATGCAGAAACAATAAGAATTTTTATTTATTTATTTATTTATTTATTTATTTATTTATTTTAAGTTTTGGGGGCCAGACCCGGCTGCACTGAGGGATACTCCTGGTATTGTGCTCAGAAATTATTCCTGACAGGCTTGGGGAGCCATATGGGATGCTGGGGGTTGAACCTGGGTCCAACCAGGGTCGTCAGCATGCAAGGCAAATGCCCTATCACTATGCTATCACTCCAGCCCCAAGAAAGAATAAGTTTTTAAAATGACATTAAACACTTTGGTTTACACAGTTGTTCATAGTACATTTGTTTTTAGCATTCAATGTTCCAACCCCAATCTCACAGCCAGTTTAACATTCTCTCCACCATTGTCTCCAAGTTTCCAACCCAACTCCAAGCTTGTTTCTTGTCAGGCAGAAAACAATTTATTTTATATTGCTTGATACAATGAAATGGCTAATGGAATTATTGGAAAAAACCTTCAGTAAAAGAAAATGTGTGAGACTTGTTTGACAATGAGGCCATTAAGTCACTCTTTGAAGGTTAACAAGGCTGTTTGTTGTCAATTAAGCCTTCTGTGTTATAGTTTTTGTTTATTAAGCTTAGTTGGCTTCTACGCTACTTGTCCAGCTAATTTGCTGTGCTCCCACAAGGCTGTCAGTATTGTATTTGGAGGTGTTGGCCAGGCTCTCTGGGACCTCTGAGGTCTGTGGAGCTAAGCGGATGAGCTTATGACAGTGGGATGTGGTGTGATTGTTGGGTTTCTGGAGTTTGAGGTGTAGGGTACACTGTTCATGCTCCACTATAAGAAGACCCCAAAGTTTTTAGCTCCACTAGCAGTGTACCTAGAGGATTTCTTTTTCAGTTTGGTGTCTCTACAGAGGTTAGTCTGAAGCAGTGGGGTTGGGCTGTTGGCACGGTGGTAGCTGTTGGCTACTGATGCAGCTGCCAGGTCTTTGGCAAGGGGATAACTCTACCAGTCCCCCTCCTGAAGGTACCCCCAAGTTTTCAACTGTCAGACTGTGTACCCATGAATTTTAGTATCTTGTTTTGCAGACCCAGGAGGGTCAGGAGAAAGTCAACCATAGTTTTAAGTCTGTGGAGCTGAACTAAAGGGCTTACATGGCAGTGGCAGTGGGATGTGAATGTGTTTATTTACATTTTTTTATTGGATAACATTTGTAACATTATAGAGATCTTAGGTTGACAGCATTGTAAATCAACACTAGATTCATTCTTGAAAGTCTAGTTTTCAGCTTTAATATAAATGTTGACTTTATATTTTTGTTTTCTTATTCTTTTTTCTTTCTAGTCTATAGAAGTAATAAATACTTGCTTTCAGTCTTTTAGTAGTCATCCTTAAAAGTTCATTCACACACACACACACACACACACACACACACACACACACGTCCAGCCATAGTCAGGGCTACCCCCAGTCAGGAGGTAAACCCCCAGGAGAGTTTCTCCTGGAATTACTCAGGAAGCCATGTGGTTCTGAAGATCTAACTTGGGTTTTTCACAATCAAGTCATGCACTCACACTGTAGACCACCTTTTGACATCCTTAGAGCCTAAGATTTTTTTATAGTAAAAATATTTTAAGATACCATCATTGTGAGTTTGAATTTTCTATGCAACATTTGTAATCTTGTACATTCCCTGCAATCTTCTGTTTTATTTTTAAGAATTTACTCTCACGTTGGAAGCCCAAATCCACCACTTTATTTAATAGCCTGAAGCATGATCCCTACTTCCTTCCTGTTTATTCGAAAGCAGAAGGCAGATTATTCCATGATAGACATTTAATAAAGAAGACTCTCAAGGAAGTCTCAAGAAACATTCACCTGTCATTCATAAATAACTACTGAGCCAGGTTTTATGGAAAATCTCACCCCTTCAAATCTGACCCTGAACTCAGAGGCTCAATTTGGACGCCATTATTTTCACTATAACTCTCCTCAGTGAGTCTTCCAGGGAGTCCACAATCCATGGACCATTTGGGGTCTATTGTCTTGGCTCTATGGAGACTTTTCCTGGGCTCTCACCCTCAGTCTGTTGTTTGTCAAGAATCATCATCTTGCCACACCTGCTTCTCCTTTTATAAAATTTATATCTTCTAGATAAGGGTTCCTGCTTTTTTCATAGAATCTTAGAACTTGGGGCCCGAGAGATAGCATGGAGGTAAAGCATTTACCTTGCATGCAGAAGGACGATGGTTTGAATCCCGGCATCCCATCTGGTCCCCCGAGCCTGCCAAGAGCGATTTCTGAGCACAGAGCCAGGAGTAACCTCTGAGCGCTGCTGGATGTAACCCAAAAACAAAGAAACAAAGCAAAACAAAACAAAACAAAAAGGACCTTAGAACTTGAATCATTTTGTTAGGCCTCTTATTTCTGTCTTCCTACAAATTGAGAAAAGAAAAAAAAATATGGATGGGCCCTAGGACCAAGTGGTCTCAGGTGCACTGAATTAAAAAAAAAAAAAAGGTCAGAATTTAAATACCCACCCCAAAGTCAACGACAATAGAAATCAAGAGATTCTAACAAGCTAAACACAAAATGGATCTGTACACTAGCATTCCAGGGGCCTACGGGTGGAGGTATGGATGCATGCTGGGAACTATGGTGGAAAGAGTTCAACGATGGTGGTAGGAATGACTCTAATTCACTGTCATTCTATGCTTGATATACAACTGTGAAAGACTTGTAATTCACAATGGTCTCAATAAAATGAAATAAAATAAAATGGAGGAAAGAACCTCTGCTGTCTTCAGCCCTGACTGTTGCTCATGTCCAATTGGCTTTTGATGAGTGGTCTCTTCCCAGCTTAGATTAATGTGGTGTCCTTGAGAGGTTGTATTGGTGTGGTGCCCTCCTTGTTCCCTTCTCATTATTGGATTCCTAGACTGGTGATATTCTGGTGTCCACTGTTTTTGCTCTATTGACACACATAAGGCAAACTATAATGCCATTGATGTTCATTTTTCTGATGTTCTTTCTCTTCAAGTTAACTTTGTTGTCTTTTTATAGCCAGTATCAATCTCATCTGAAATATATTAAATTTAAGTAAATAACCTTTTCTGATAAATACTTAGCTTTCAAACTAGAATATTTAAAATTAGTTCAGTTTTAAGATCAACAGACTGCAAGTCTGACTTTTTTCCAGGAGTGCACGACTCTGGGGGCTTGAATATATTTATTTGTTTGTTTATTTATTCAATAGGCTTTGCAATCAGGATGCAGAACAATTCTATCACCCAAAGAAAGTGCTTTTATTTATTTATTTATTTATTTATTTATTTATTTATTTTTTGGGGGGGTCATACCCAGCAGCATACAGGGGTTACTCTGGCTATACTCTCAGAAATCATTCCTAGCAGGCTCAGGGGACCATATGGGATGCTGGGATTTGAACCATAGATCTTCTGCATGCAAGGTAAATGCCTCACCTCCATGCCATCTCTCTGGTCCTGAGAAAGTGCTTTCTTGTGCTGTTCCTATGTTGTCATAAGTTTCCCTGCCCTTGACTGTGGCAACTGCTGTTCTGTCTTTGGTCCCCATGAATTGGCCTTTTCTAAAATAACGTGTATATGGACACACATATTATATAACCCCTTGAAATTGGCTTTTACCCTGTTTTTATCTATGCTTTTTCTATTCTAGATAATATTTATGACTTGTTTACTTTACTAAGCATAAAGTTTTAAAGGTTTGTATTTCCTGTAATATGTATGAGAAATTTTTTGCTAAGACTGAATAATACTCTATAGAACATACATGACATATTTTGCTTATTCACTTATTGGCCATTTGAGACGTTCTCTTCTTTAGGTTTTCCCTCCTGATATATATTTAGGAGTGGAATTACTAGGGCATGGAGTCCTATTATGTTTAGTTTTTAGAGGAGCATCAGGGGAAAGCTTTATTTAAAATAAAATTTTGATTTTCAATTTATCATTATTTAGTCTGTTTAGCCACAACCAGATTCACACAAGACTTACTCCTGGCTCTGAGTTCAGAAAAATTTCTGGAAGTGCTTGAGGGGCTTAGTAGGGTACTGGGGATTGAATATGGGTTGGTTATATGAAAGACAAGAGCCTGATCCAATGTGCTATCTCTCTTCCATCCAATGTACTTTTTTCTTTTTCTTTTTTCTTTTTGAGCCATACCCAATAATGCTTAGGGTTTACTCCTGACTCTGCACTTAGAAACCATTCCTAGAAGGTCTTGGGGACCATATGGAATTCTGGGGATTTAACCCACTTCAGCCATGTGCAAGGAAAGCACAATGCCTTCTGTTCTATTGCTCTGGCCAAATTATTAATTTTAAATGGAATTATTTTGCCATGTTTAAAAGCTGTCCTCAAGTTCATGAAGATTCTTCCTATATTTAATTCTGAACAACTAATATTCTGCTTTACATTTACATATTGATACATCAATATCATCTAGTTATTCTAGATGATAATGTTTGGTTTTTTTTTTTTGGTATAAAGTGTAAAGTCAGGTTAACATTTTTGCATATAGATCTAAAGTATTCCATCTTCATTTCTTTCTTTTTATTTTTGTTTTTTTTGTTTTATGGGGCCATACCTGGTGATGCTCAGAAGTTACTCCTGGATATGTGCTCAGAAATCACTCCTGGCTTGGGGGACCACATGGGACGCCAGGGGATTGAACTGCGATCTGTCTTAGGTTAGTCGTGTGCAAGGCAAATGCCTTACCACTTGCACCACTGCCCCACCCCTCTATATTTATTTCTGAAAAACCACCATTTGTTGATGACTGTTATCTTTCCCTTTGTATATTTTTCAAAATTTAAAAAATTAAATTTGTATATATTTTTATTTTGTTTCTGTAATTTGTTATGACATCCCTTCCCAATACACAATCTTAATTTCCATACTTGTTAAAAGTTTATAGATCTGGGTCCGGAGAGATAGCACACAGCCTTGCAAGCAGCCAATCCAGAACCAAAAGGGGGTTGGTTCGAATCCCGGTGTCCCATGTGGTCCCCCGTGCCTGCCAGGAGCTATTTCTGAACAGACAGCCAGGAGTAACCCCTGAGCACCGCCGGGTGTGCCCCCCCCCAAAAAAGTTTATAGATCTGTAGTGTGATTTTAACTTTGTTCTTCCTTTCCATTTTGGCTTTTGTGACTTTCTTTTTGATTTTATCTTATTTCTGGGTCACACTAGGTAGTGATCAGAGTTTATCCCTTTCTTTGTACTCAGAGATCACTCTTAATGGGCTCAGAGGACCATATGAGGTACCAGAGATCTCAACTGGGTTGGCTCACTATACTATCTCTCCAGATCCTGTTGTGATTTTTTGTTGCTTCTTAGAAATGATAGAACTAGAAATATCTATTTTTTAAAAGTCTGCTGGAATTTTATTGAAATTGAATTAAATGTATTATTCATATAAGAACTGACATTTGAAGTATATTGTGTCTTTTAATTTGTAAGCATAGTATTGTTTTCTTTTATGCAGATTTTATTTTGTTTGTTTGTTTTGTTTTGTTTTGGGGTCACCCCCAGAATCGCTCAGGAGTTAATCCTGGCTTTACACTCAGAAATTGCTCCCGGCAGGATTGGGGTACTATATGGGATGCCGGGATTTGGACCACTGTCCTTCTATACAGATATTATTTTCTAAATTTTCTGTAGATTTTAGTCATATATCCTGTATGTTTTTCTTAGATCTACAATTGAGCATTTATTTTGTGGAGAGTTATTCTAGATGATAATGTTTAAAACATTTTTGTTTCTACTTGCTCATTCTTAGTATTTAAAAATGTTTTGATTTTTGTTTGTTGGTAGAATGTACACTGTAAAAGTTGATGAAATTAAGACCTCTGGCCACAAAGATGATTAGTGGAAGATCCTGGTTTGGGGATGTTTAGAGATAAACCCATTTGTAAGTGTGGAAGATAGAAAGTAAAGCTGGGTAGTAGATGGAGAACTTGGAGGGCAGTCTGAGAACTCACAGGAATCCCAAAGAGAGCCTAAGTAAGGAAAAACCTATGGTAACCATAGAGGTACTGAGAAATCTATTATTGATCCATAAATAATGAAAAAAAAAAGAGATTTGTTGCTAACACCCTGAAGGTGTTAGTGCCTTTAGGATCGGCAAGCAATTGTGTTTTTGCACTAGCCTGTTCTAAACTTTCAAAACCAAAATTAAATAGAATTATTCTCAAGGGATATTCCATATAGCCCTGAGAAAAGATAAAAATAATTTCTACTATGCAAAACTGGCGATACTAATTTGGATCAATGCAGGCTTCCTAAATGTTCGTCCTTTAAACTTGATTAGATGTGCATCTAATAATATCTCCTGCAATTTATTATATCAATATTATTCCATATCACAAAGTTTTTAGCTTCTGATTTATTCACATATTATCATTCTGAATGTGTTATCCACACAATGACAGCATGTTGATATTTAGTAGCATTTACAAGAAAGTTTACATGTAATGAAACTGAGTGCATGATATAAAGACTTTCCATATATCTCCAGTGTTCTAATTCTTTTTCAGCAACACAGAATTAAAATTAATACAGAAAAATCATTTCCCAATGCGTGAAAATTTTGCTAAGGAAGGCACTAAATTCCCTGTATCCAGGGAGGGTGGGCATTTGTTCATATCTAAAATGGAATAGTTACTTGAATTTTTTTCATACTTCTTCAAAATATAGCTTCCTCCTGCCATCACAGTATCACTGTCTCTCCTGACAGTTGGAGACCCTACCATTACTATCCCTTTTTTCACTCTGTAGCCTCATCTCTGTGGACTGTAGAGTCAGTGGGTAAGTTTTTTTTTTTAGGTTTTGTCTGTTTCCAAGTTTCATTTTCATATATCTCACATAAAAATGAGATTATATTTTGTCTTTCTTCTTCTGACTTATTTCACTCTAGTTTCATCCCTTGTTATGAAAGACTAAATTTTATTATGATGGAGAAGTATCCTGTTGTGTGTATTTATATTGCACTTTTAAATAGAGATTTCTATATTAATTCCACAATATTTACATTGAGAGTGAGCTATATCCATATCTACATTACTACAAACAGTCTTGTAATGAATATAGCTGTGCATATAAATTTTCAGATTAGTATTTGTGTTCTTCATATAAATGCTGAGGAGTTACCCATTTTTAATAGTTTGAGAGATTTCTAGACTTTTCTTTTTCCTTTTTTGTTTCTTTTATTTTTTCTCTTTAGTTTTTTCTTTTTTTTTACTTTTTTGTCTTTGTTTTCATTTTTTTTTTGAGATTTCTAGACTTTTCTATGGAGGCTAAAATAGTTTACATTTTTTTTTGGTTTTTGGGTCACACCCAGTGACACTCAGAATACTCCTTGCTATGCTATCACTTCTGGCTTGGGGGACCGTATGGGATGCCGGGGATTGAATCCAGGTCATCCTGGGTCAGCCTAGTGCAAGGCAAATGCCCTATTGCTGTGCTAACACTCCAGACTCTATGTAGGCCATACTCATAGATGTGAGGTGATATTTTATTGTCATCTTTATCTGCAATTCCTTGATAATCAGTGATAATGAGCATTTCTCTGTGCCTATTGGTATTTATATATCTTCTTTCATGAAATATCTGTTCAGCTCTTCTTGCTATCATTTTTGATCTGTTGGTAATGTTTTGGCCAACTTAGTGATTCAATGCAAGGGCCCAATTATGTACTGCTGCTTGGAACTTGCAGTTCCAGAGTTTACCTGGTCACAGCTAGCAGTGGTTAAAGTTCCAGGGCTACTAGGGTTGCACTTGATGATGCTCCAGATATTCCAGGAGCTGTGTGGTGCTGGAGAAATCAAACTGGGTCAGCTAAATGCAAGATAAATACCATAACTTCTATAGTATCACTCTGCCCCCCATCCCTAATTTTATGATGAAGTTATTTAGTTTGATTTGGGGGTTTGTAGTGTTTAAAATTAATGATAGGTAAGAATAGTCATCTGTAACTTCATTCCAAAAAGTGATATCCTAATTACTGTTTATTATGTTTTTGAATAGAACACATAATAGAAGGAAACACAACATTAAATTTCTTTTCTCTTTTGTTTTATTTTGGCCATACCCCACTGTACTCGGGGTATTATTTCTAGCTCTGTGCTCAGAAATCACTCCTGGTGGTGCTTAGGGAAAGGATTGAATTGGATTGGCCACATGCAATTTTCTTTTGTCTTTCTCCTTCTGGATGTACTATTTCTCTGTACTGTTCCTGTACTATTTCTCTAGCCCAACATCTTGAATTGCTGCTGAGATTTCCCAAGATCTTACTTTAAATGTTACTAAAAATAAATCTAAGAAGACAGAAACATCCATTAAGATTCATTATGGACAAAAAATTGGGGTGATCCCAGTGGTGTTAGGAACCCAGAACCCCAATAATACTTGGTCTGTAGTCTGGATTGATGGTTTGGTGCTCTGGACTGGTGTTGCACTCAGGAGAATATGGAGTGTCATATATAGAATTGAGGGTCTTGCACACGTCAGATATATGCTTCACCCTTTTGAACCACATTCTTGGCTTCAAGGACATGTTCTAAGTAATTCAGCCTTTCTGATAGCTCAAATTATAAATTATCCATTTTTATTTGATTTATTAATTTAATATGATTATTTCTCATGAGTAATTTTTATCATTGCACTGGAGAAATCAGCTTTCATTGATTCTTGGCAGTGAGCATTCCAGCTTGTTTTCTGAAGCTTTTAAACTTGTCCTGAGGACAGCTAGCTGGAACTGGATGTCTAAAAGGTGCAGACACCAACTCGGGAAAGGGTCTCATGATTTTTATTTCACTTCCCCAGCTAAATTTACTGCAAAGCAGAGAGGTCATGGAGTCTGATCGGCATGCTAAAACTTCATCCATATTCAAAAGAGCACGTCCTGGTGAGCTTTACTTTTTAGGGGGTTTGTAGGGGGGGGTGCTAGTAATTTACTGCTTCCTTCTCCTGCAAGTCTAGTAAACCAAATAACAATGGGGTGGTGTGGGGTGAGAAGGAATTGTTCTCATCTTTAAAATAAGAAACAGTGCGCTTTGGACTACAGTAGTGTTGACGGCTACTATAAACATCAGCAATCCTGTCACAGGCGGTGCTGGCCGAGGACGCCCCCCCCACCCAGGGAAATGTGCACATAGCCTAGACTTACACACTGGGCCTGGGGCGGCAACAATGGAGAATAGGACCTGAGGACTTTTCCCAGGTTTTATCTTTAGCAGGCATCAATGCAGTAAGTCAGCTACAAGGTTCTCCCAGAAAGAATCTGGCTTCCTCTGTTTGTATGGAATTTCCTCCAAGTGTGTGGCCAGAGAGACCCAAGTTTACAAAGAACAACAGTGGGGGGACAGGATTAATGTCACCTGTCTTTCCTTGTCCATTCTACACTTGTCTGGAGGCCAATAACACATTTCAAGCCACAGAGAAGTTTTCTAAACAGTGTGAGAGTCACCATTTTTAATTTCCATTAATTGTTCATGCCAAAGTCTACACAAGTATAAACAAAAAATGACAGAGAAAATTTTGGTGCACATTTCACCAATTCCCTTGGAGCTCAGTGGCTGCTTTCATGAAGAAGTTGAGTGGGACATGGTTAAAAACCTGATTTTCCAAGATGTTGGTAATTATTATTTTTTTGTGGAGGTTGCTCACAGAAATGGAGCTTTTGGAGATAATGAAAATGAGAAAACAGCTTGGATTTAGAAACATTTTTCTTGACAACAATACCTCAGTTTTATGGAAATGTGCAAGTGTAGGCTCACAGATGTTCAATTGGACAGACTATAAAGATCATATAGTCCAATGGCTTTAACTCTCAGGGTGCCTGAGACTCACTGAAGGCCTGTTAAATCTACATTGTGCCATTTACCACTGGATCTTCTCAAGTAGCAGGTTCCTGATGAGGTGGAGAATCTGCATTTTTAGCAAATTATCAGGTGGTGCTGCATATCTGGAGATCTCCCTTGGAGGAATTTGCTGGAGTTTACTCTTTATTACTGAGGCAACTGAGACCAGAAGAAGGCAGGTTTGTTAAAAAGTGTCTTGTTAAATCTAGTCCTACTAAACGGCAAACTTCTCCAGTTGAGCACAAGTTGTTATTCATTTTTCAGGACATTGGTTTAAAATTTGTCCCTTTCCTGGTATGTAATATCTCCTGACATCAACTATTTATTTAATGTTGTTAGTTATACATCACCATTTTGTGATGGGCTTTACCTTAAAGAGACAGTTCTCTAGATTTAACCTTTTCAAGGTAAAGACTATATCAGAGGGTTTTTAATCTATTTTCTCTACCTATTTACTCATGCTCACTCCAGTCAGATTCTCTTATAGTACCATTGTCCTGAAAAGTTGATATTTGGGTACCAGTAACCCTCACATTACCCATTACAATGGTATGGTCTCAGACACCTTTTTACTTGTCTGACCACTATCATTGTTTCTAAGAAAGCGCCTTCATTGACTTTGATATTGTACTTTCAGGGCTTCTAGCTCATGAGCCACAATCTCTGTCTATTTAGGTCCTTCCTCCTTTTCAATATCTCTATGCAAGGGAGCTTCCATGAATCCCAGCCCTTAGACATTTTCATTTTCTACATTCACCTTCAAAGTGATCTTTCTCATCTTAGTAGAGTGGTAATTCAAAATTTAGTTTCCAGCCGGACCCTCTTAGAAACACCACCCTCTCACCATTTCTACTTCCAGGCAATCTTTGCTCTACATAGCAGTGTATGAGCAAAGACTTCTAGAACTCTAAAAGTGACAATGCAAGCTGATATTGTACAAAATCTTCTTAATTATAAAGTCAAAGAAAAGTGTAGATTGTTTAGGAAAGTTTAAGTTTTGTTAAGATATAAAAATAGTTGTATAGGTAATATAGATAAACATGTACTTATTTAATTTAGCAAAATACTGTCAAACATTATAGTGACACTGGGATTCGAACCAACCACCTTTGGTTCTGGATTGGCTGCTGCAAGGCAAACGCCGCTGTGCTATCTCTCCGGTCCCAATGGAGCATTTTTTCATGTGCTTTCTCGTCATCTATATTTCTTCCTTGTGAAAGTGTTCGTTCATTTCTTCTCCCCATTTTTTGATGGGGTTATATTTTTTTCAATTAAGTTCTGTCAGCACTTTGTTTATCTTAGATATTAGCCCCTTATCTGATAGGTATTGGGTTGATAGTTTCTTCCAATCTGTGGGTAGCCTTTGTGTCCTAGTCATTATTTCATTAGAAGTTCAGAAACTTCTCAGTTTAATGTGGTTCCATTTGTTTATCTTTGCTTTCCACTTGTTTAGATAGTGGTGTTTTCTCCTTGAAGATGCCTTTAGTCTCAATGCCATGGAGTATTTTACCTACATTTTCTTCTATACACCTATGGTTCTGGGTCTGATATCAAGTTCTTTAATCCATTTGGATTTGACCTTTGTGAATGGTGTTGGATGGAGGTCTGAGTTTACAATTTTGCATGTGACTGGCCAGTTGCCCCAACACCACTTGTTGAAGAGGTTTTCCTTGCGCCATTTTGTATTTCTTGCTCTTTAACAAAAAATAATTGATTGTATAATTGGGGAACTTTTTTGGATACTCGTCTATTCCTTTGATTTGAGGATCTGTCTTTATTCCAAAACCATGCTGTTTTAATGACTACAGCTTTGCAATACAGTTTAAAATGGGAGAAAGTGATGCCACACATCTTTTTCCCCCCTAAGGGTTGCTTTAATTAATCATGGGTTTTTATTGTTACAAATGACTTAGGAGTATTCGATCCACTTCTCTGAAGAATGTCACAGATGTCCTTAGAGAAATAGCATTAAATCTTTACAATAATTTGGTATTGACATTTTAATGATATTAATCTTCCCAATCCCTGAACAGGGTATGTATCTCCATTTCCTTGTGCCCTCTTTTATTTCTTGAAGCACTGTTTTGTAGTTTTCTTTGTATAGATCCTTTACCTCTTTAGTTAAGTTGACTCCAAGATATTTGAGTTTGTGTGGTACTAATGTTAATGGGATTGTTTCTTTAATGTCCATCTTTTTTCTCTATCATTATTTGTATATAAGAAGGCCATTGAATTTTGTGTGTTAATTTTGTAGCCTGCCACTTTGGTATACAAATCTATTGTGTATAGAAGCTTTTTGGTAGCCTTTAGGATTTTCTAAATATAGTATTATGTCATCTTCAAAGAGTGAAAGCTTGACTTCTTCCTTTTATATCTGGATGCGCTTGATATCTTTTCTTTCCTAACTGCTATGGTAAGTGTTGTATATGTAAACATTTTAATGGGATTATTATGTTACTGACCCTACCCTGATAGGTGATTGTGCCCTACCCTAGGGTGTGACCTGGCATTCTGCTCTCACCCTAGGGTGGTACCTTATTCTGCTCCCACCATTGGGTGGTATCTGATCCCACCATTGGGTGGTACCTGATTCTGGGGCACAAAATCAAGGGTCTGTGGAAGGCGAGGGGCTTTTTTTTCCGTGGGGCCTATTCTCAGGCCTTTTGGCTTTGGCCTCTTCACGGAATAAAGAGCTGTTTTCTTCTGAAGCCTGACTGCCTGTTGGCTTTCCTCCCACCACATTCACCTCAAAACTGCCAGCTGAACAGGGTAACAGATGCGTGGTCCTATCTGGAGGAGAAAGGTCTCATCCTCCATCCCTCCATCAGTCAACCTCATCAGGGACTGATTTGCAACAGGTAAGTACTTTCAGTACTTGGTAAATAAGAGTGACAGCTTTGTCTTGTACCAGATTTTAGAGGAAAGACTTTTAGTTTATCTCCATTGAGTATAATATTTTCCATGGCTTTCGGTAAATGACCTTTATCATTTTGAGAAAAATTCCTTCCATTCCCATCTCGTTGAGAGTTTTTATCATGAATGGATGTTTGAGCTTAGTAAATGCTTTCTTTGAATCTATTGATATGATAATATGGTTTCTATTTTGCTGATATGATGTATCATGTTGATTGATTTGCAGATGTTAAAGCATTCTTGCATCTCTGGAATAAAAACTACTTGGACATGGTGTATGACCTTCTTGATGAGGAGTTGAATCCTATTTGCCAAGATTTTGTTGAGGATCTTTACATCTGTGTTCATCAGGGATATTGGTGTGTTGTTTTCTCTTTTTGCAGCATATTTGTCTTCTTTTTGTATCAGGGTGATGTTAACTTTGTAAAAACTATTGGGGAGTGTTTGTTTCTCAAATTCCTTATAGAGCCTGGAAAAGATTGGTAGTAGTTCCTCTAGAATTGTTTGAAAGAATTTTCTAGTGAATTCATCTGGGGCCAGGCTTTTGTTTTTGAGAAAACTTTAAACTGTATTACAAAGCTGTAGTCATTAAAAACAGCATGATTTTGGAATAAAGGCAGATTCTCAAATCAAAGGAATAGACAAGTATCCAAAAAATGTTCCCCAATTATACATTTCAATTTCTTCAATAGTAATGGGTCTGTTTATATATGCTAGATCATTCTGGTTCAATAGTGGAAGATTATTAGTCCAAAATGTTATCCATTTCTTCCAGGTTGTCTTGTTTTGTGACATAGAGTTTCTCAGTGTAGTCTCTGATTACCCTTTCCATCTCTAGTATCTATAGTGATCCCTCTCTTTTGTTTCTAATTAGTTTTTTATAATATCTTTATTTAAACACCTTGATTACAAATATGATTGTGATTAGGTTTCAGTCATCTAAAGAACATCCCCCTTCACCAGTGTAACATTCCCACCACCAATGCCCCAAATCTCCCTCCATTCTACCCCACCCCCACCTGTACTCTGGACAGGCTTTCCAGTTCCCTCATTCATTCACATGGTTATGATAGTTCTGAGTGTAGTTATTTCTCTAACTGCACTCACCACTCTCTCTCCCTTTCTTTGTGAGTTTTGCTAGTAATTTATCTATCTTGTTTATTTTTTTTGTAAAGAATCAACATTTTCTTTTGTTGATCGTCTGGATTGTTTGGATTTCCAAGTCATGAATTTCTGCTCTAAGCTTTGTTATTTTCTTCTGCCTACTTATTTTTGGTTCATTTTGTTGATCAGTTTTTAATTTTATAAGCCGTGTTTTAAGTCATTTACTTATGCCTCTTCTTCCTTCCTGATGTGTGCTAGCAAAACTATCAATATTTGCTTTAGTATCACTTTTGCTCTGTCCCCAAAATTCTGATAATTTGTGTCTTCATTTTCACTTGTTTTCTGGAATCTTTTGATATCCTCTGTGACCTGGTTGTTCAGTAATGAGCTATTTAATTTCCAGGTGTTAAGTTTTTTTTTGTGTTTCTTTGTAATTAACTTCTAATTTCACTGCATTGTGATCTGAGATAGTAATTTGTACAATTTCTATCATCTTGATTTTATGGAGGTATATTTTATGGGCTTGCATGTGGTCGATCCTGGAGAATGACCCATGTGCATTGGAGAAGAATGTGTATGCAGTTTTCTGAGCCCTATATGTGTCTAGTTGACTACTTTCTTTCATATTTTATTTCAGAGCTAGTATATATTTGTTAGGTTTCAGCCTGGTAGACCTGTCAAGGGTTTACAGGGCAATGTTGAGTTTTCCAACTATATTGTGTTGCTATTGATAATTTCTTTAGGATTTGTCAACAACTATTTTAAATATTTTTCTGGTCACTCATTGAGTGTGTATATTTTTATGTGTGTGATTTCTTCCTGTTGTACATATCCCTTGATTATTACAAAATGTTCATCTTTGTCCCTTATAACTTTTAAATCTTAAGTTTGTGCTATCTGACATTAATATTGCCACTCCATCTTTTTTTTTGTTTGTTTGTTTTGTTTTGTTTTTTGGGTCACACCCGGCAGTGCTCAGGGGTTACTCCTGGCTCCATGCTCAGAAATTGCTCCTGGCAGGCACGGGGGACCATATGGGGCACCGGGATTCGAACCGATGACCTTTTGCATGAAAGACAAACGCCTTACCTCCATGCTATCTCCCGGGCTCCCACTCCATCTTTTTTAAGGGCGTTCTTTACTTGGATGTTTGTCCTCCAACCTTTGATTTTGTATCTATATTTGATTGACTATTCAGATTTATTTCTTGTAGGCAGCAGAATGTTGGATTTGAATTTTTGACCCATTTTTGCCATTCTGTGTCTCTTAACTGGTGCATTTAGTCCATTGACATTGAGGGAGATAATTATCATGGAATTTGGTGTCATCTTTTTGTTGGAGTTTTGTGTTTCTGTTGGTCCTGTATTGCCTTAAAGCAGACCTTTCAGTTTTTTTCTTGTAAGGCTGGTTTTGTGCCTGTGAAATTATTCGTTTCGTTGAGTTGTGTCACTATATCCACCACTGCCTTCAGGCTTTGTTGGTTTCTTGTGGCAGGTGTACCGTCAATATTAAAGATGCTCCTTTGAATGTAGATTCCCTTTTTTGATTTTGTTGCTTTTAGTATTCTATAACTATCTGTGGCATTGATCATTGTGTGTGTGACCACTGAGTGGAATGGAGCATCAGGGAGATGCTTACCAATGAAGTAATTTTTTCAAATCCCGATTCTTGGTTTTATTTCATCTCAAGAATTCATTATCATGTGACCCCTTCCTTATCTCCTCACCTGCTTGCTTCAAAACTAAGGAGTTTCTCTAGATACTTCTTTGAGCCATACCCTTGGCATCGAATAATACTTACCAGACAAAACTGAACTTTCGTATTAAGGTGCTGAAGCAGAATCAGTATTTATGATTTGTCTGATTTTTCATTGCATTGTGATCAACCAGGTCAATCAGGCTGAAACCTAATATGTATATACTAACTCTGAAAGGAAAAATGGAAGAAAGTGGCCTACTGGACACACGTTCTTCTCCAATGCACATGGGTCATTCTCCAGAAGAGAGCACATACTGGCCCCATGAAATATGCCTCCATAAAATCAAGAGGGTAGAATGTACAAATTACCTTCTCACATCACAATGTAATGAAACAGGGAATGAAAAAATGAAATGATAGGGAAAATGGAAAGAGAGGAAAAGAATGCTGTTAAAACCTCTAGAGATGATCACATGTAGAAGAATTAATGTACAAATTTCTGTAGGAAAAGTCAAACAGGAATAAGAAAATATGTTGCTGGGCTGATTTGTCTTCTTCTAGATGCCAGAAAGATGCTGGGATATGGTACAGTGCCTAGTATGTGCCTGGTATAATTTCTATTTGGACACTCTGAACTTTTCTGGAGGTACATTTCTGGAGGCTCCCAGTATTCTCAATGTATCTCTAAAGCTCTGACCACTGTTGAGATGGCACTAAGGCCCCCAAAACTTTCAGGTGGCTCATACAATTTCCAGCACTAAAATTTCAGGCTCTTACACTGAGCTGATGACTTGGTTGGTTGTGTTGACATGGGTAACACTTGGGAGCTCTCACTCCAAACATTGCTTTATCACAGATCTTTGTAGACATTCACTTAGATCCTTTTTTACTTCAGTTATTGCTACCTGCAAGTATCAGTTGATAACAGTTAAATTTAGTTTTATAATATATTCATTTTTGAAAATTTCTTTTTTTACTAAGTGGGATGCCTACAGAATGTATTGTAGCATTCTGGAGAATCTACAAACTTAGAGATGTGAGGTAAGCATTGTTTAATGGAGAATGGAACGTGGTGGAAATAGTCCTGTCTTCTTATTTCTTGAGTAAAGAATTCTGTGATGTTTTATATGTAATCTTCATTTCTTTTATAGAGTTTCAAAGGATTTAAGCCTCAATTTTCCAGTCTTGAGGAGTATCATCCCATTGAGTTTCTCCTTCTTTCTTGTATTAGCCTCTGTCTGGGTACCTGAATACCTGAAATCACACCCCAAATAAAATTTCTGTACACCATTCTTTGTATTAGGCTTCTTGGTGGGGCAAAAAAAAAAAGCCTTTTTCTAAACTTTTATTCTAATTATTAAGGCAAGCACAACATTCAATAAAATACTTACTAGCAAGATGGTCCTTCTTAACTCAAGGGAATACAATAGTTCTGTTGGCCCATATAAGGCAGATTGTTATAACAAAAATTGAAGCAAGGCACTCTCATTTTATATATTTATTGAACAACTTTAAATGGATTATCCTACTTTTCAAAAATATCATTTTTACCTTTGTGAGTGTGTTTGTATGTGTGCTTTTTCTAGAACCTTCACTAACTACTTATCTTACAATAAATTTGCCTCCTATATAGTCTCGTGGGACTTTTGTTGTTGGATCACCCATGTAGTGCTTATGCCATGCTGCCTTAAATAATTATACTTTTATTTATTTGCTCTTGTTCAACTTTATAATTATCTGTGGGAATAGATTATATCTTGCAATCCAAGAGCTCTAGCATCATTTCACACAGTGCTCAAACAATAACTAGTACTGATGTTGAGACTGACATAATGGTGACATGTGTTTATCAAATCCATCCATTCTGTATTCAATTAACTTTGGGAAGTCTAGAATACTTTTTTGAGTCTTTAATTTAGCCAATATTCATTGCAAATATTTTAGGGAAAATGGTTTATAGTTTCCCCAAAGTTATTTGGTCAGAAATTTATTTTTCACAAGTCATTAGCTTAGGTTAATATTTTTAAACACACACTTAAGTCATTTCTATATTTATAGGTTGCTTAGGTATTTGGTACAGAGTTAGATGTTGAGGATGAAAGCAGGGCAGAGACATAAATATATATATATGTAATATTTACTATATAGCAATGCTTCTCAATTATGTTCTGTCATGCCCCCATAGGAAGAAGAAAACATTTTTTGCGTGCAACTGTAAATAGTACCTTTATTAAAAAAACTTTAACATGCAAAACAAAAATATATAAAATAATTTGAGCTGATTTTTTAATCAGAGATGATGTCTGGATTAATGACTACAATGAGCACGTTTTGCAATGCATAGTTTTTTGAAGAGGAGTTTGAAGCAGGACACAGCAACTCTCAGTTCCAGAGACATACAGAGATATAAACTCAGGGCTTAGTTCGTTTTTGCCGAGGTCAAATGCACCCCCATTTATGGAGCCTCGTGCCCCCTTGGGGATGCTCCCCACTATTTGAGAAGCACTGCTATATAGTAAGCATGAAACATAATTGTAATATATATGAGAAAACAAAATATCCACATCTTTTTTTTCTTGGTTTTTTTTTTTTTGGGGGGGGGTCACACCTGGCAGTGCTCTGGGGTTACTCCTGGCTCCATGCTCAGAAATTGCTCCTGGCAGGCACGGGGGACCATATGGGGCACCGGGATTCGAACTGATGACCTTTTGCATGAAAGGCAAACGCCTTACCTCCATGCTATCTCCCCGGGCCCAATCCACATCTTGAGCACAGTCATTGAACACAGATCAAGTTTCATCAGCTGTACAAGTTGAGTCTGTGAGCTTATGGAGATACATTCAAGTGTGGATAGAATCAACTTGGTGTCCAGCAGGTAAATATATTTACATTAATTAAACAGTGTATGGTAAAAGAAATACAAACTAAAAATAAGACACCAAGCTGAATGAAAAATTATTTGCATTCAACAATCACATCTAGTTGTTATTACCTATTTACCTATCTACCTATCTATCTATCATCTACCTATTACATACATTATATATGTGTAAAGTACCTACTAAGTTAACCAACAACAACAAAATCCAAATGTCCTATTAAAAATGAAAAAAAAACATGTGAGAAGAAAAAAAAAAAGATGTCCAGCTGTATGAGTTTGATATGGATGGTTCATGCCATAGTGTAACCCTTTTAGAAGGCTGACTCTCTGAATCCATGTAGACTTTGAATGGTACCCAGACAGATAGGCAAGAAATCTGAAGTCCAAACTAACTCACTAAAGGCCCTCAAGTTTTAGCTCTGGGAAGAGCAAAATAAATCTATTCTGACTTTGCCCTCACTCAATTAGTAAACAATTTTCCCTCTGGGCAATACCTGCTTAGCATTGCAGGGTTGATGGCTAAAAAAAAAATGGGAAAAGCAATAATACAGTAGGTAATGCAATTGCCTTGCACTTGGCTGACCTAAATCTAAGAGTTAAATGATAGGTGAATAGATTCTGAAGATATGGTATATGTAAACAACAAAATACTACACAGCTAAAAATAATGATAAAATTATGAAAATAAGGCTTTTGTATTTTGTATAGGATGTCATAAATTATGAGAAATGACAATATAATATGGGTAGGTTCACTAGCATATTTGAAGATCTTTTTCAAAATAAGTTTTAGAGCCAATTGTGTGCAAGCACCAGATATATATGAAAATTGAGTTCTGTCCAGGCTCCTACCCATGACCTAAATAAACTCAAACCAAGTGGGTGAGCATCATGTCCTGATAAGTGACCTCCCCTTGGTTTGTACCAAAGTGTATCATGCAACCCTTTGTCAACACAATGACACCTTTTTTTTTTTTTTTTTTTTTTTTGGTTTTTGGGTCACACCCAGCAGAATGACACCTTTTACGGAAAGAAGAGAAGAGAGGAATGTGTGGTGGTTTGTTCTTAAAGCAAAGCAAAGGTATGTATGATGATGAAACACCACTGGAAATAGAAACAGAATTAGTGAATCCTTAGCAAAAGTGTTCATATGGTCGACTAGAATGACTTCTTAAACTTTTATCTTTAGTGTACTTGGAACCAATTTACCCACTAGGTTTCTTTGCTCTTGATTTATGTCTCTTTCAGCAACAGACAGATGACTGTGTTTGAATGCTTTCACACTATTTAACTTCTGGGTTCATCTGACTAAAAATGTTCTTACTTAACTGATCTAAGACTTAACCTCCTCTTTCTCATCTGCTGAGATGAGGGAGAAACCTTTGATTTTAAAGTAAAGAGGTCATTGGCTTTTCTTTTTTTCTTGTGGTTTGAGGGAAATAGCTTTTCTGCTGCTGGATATTAGTCCTGCAGTTTTGAGAGAGGTCTTTAGTGTCAAGTATCAGAGATGATATTTACACAGATTTAGGGAAAAAATCTTAAAAAAGTTGAGGAGCCAGGGATTCCAGAGTTAACTGTACGCCCATAGTCCATAGTCCAACCCTGATAGGGGTTCTTAAGGTAAGTTAAGTATGGTATCTGGGAAAGCATGTACTTTTGAATGCATCACACTAAAAATATAAGCATTAAAGAGACATGACCTGAACACTTTAAGGTACATTCTCTAGTTAGTTTAGTATGAGAAGTATCTGTCTTTTCAGGTCTTTGAATTCCTTCCTCCTCCAACATAGTCCCTAGATTTGTGTTTAGGAATCCTGGGTTGGGTTTGTCCTCAGCACATCATTTTTTGAAAAAGCCCATGTATGGTATTATTTCACCCTCCAGGGTCTGGGCAATGTTCTTGGGAACAGGATGATCTCACCCAGTTGGAAGAAGGGTCGCATAATAAAATAATGGCTCTTCTCTCTCTCAAGCCACTCTACACTGCTAAAATATATTGTTCCTTGACCTTTTGGCTGAGATCCCATGTAGAAGAACTAAAATATTAGCTTCCTGTCAGCTTTACCACACTTACAACTATAATTTCTGACAGCTGTAAGAGATCTTGTGCTTTGTGGGGACCCAGATGAGCCCCTTTGTGATATTTGAGTTTGTCCAAAAGACTGGATCATTGGCTTTACAGTCCAACAATCCACGTAATGTTCCAGTCCTCACAGCAATGTTTGTTCATTTCCTTTGGCTGTACTGTCCAGTCTGGGCTTGACTATCACCAAGCAATGGCAGAGGATTTTGAGACAGCCTTTCCCATCTTTGATTTACTCTTTAGGTCCTTGCAAAATTTTCCTTTCTTCTCTTGAACTAAAATCTACTTTCCTAAAGCCTCCCTTCATTAATCTGAGTTCTTCCCTACCAGTCTATACACAGTAAATTTAGTCCTCTTTTCATTATTTAAATATGGCAATTGCCTGTTGCCAAATTTGTTTTTAGATTAAATAATATGACACCATGGACTTTTCTTGCAGTCTCTTATCTAACACATCTCAATATACTTTAGAGCTGAATTCAGTACAGATTTATCTACTCTTCCATTCTCACTGTTATCAGTGAGCACTAGAAAGTGTCATTAGATTTCTTTTGTAACTCAATCACAGTTGAGACATAGCTATTGCTTAAGTTCCCAGTCTTGTTGCACTTACTACCACTAAACTTGCAGAGTTGACTTCTCCTCTGAGTGTATGTATGGGGACCTAACCCCCCACTTGTGATTCTTGGGTCAACCAGGCCAGCAGTTCATGTATGAGCAATGTATGTGGTGCTGCTCAGTCTCATGTAATGAGGGATTACTCTAATCACTCCTAATTTGCTTGTGCTGTGGATTTACAGGACCAAATTTAGTGGTGCTAAAGGAACCACGAGGTACTGGGGATTGAATTGCTGTCATTGCATGTAAGGTATTGATCTTAATCCCTGTACAATCTCTTTAACCTAACAAAATTGAGTTTTGAACCTGTTTCTTATTATGATCTTATTCTTATTCTTCTTTTTGTTTGTTTATTTTTTGGGCCACATCCGGTGGTGCTCAGGGATTACTCTTGGTTCTGTGCTCAGAAATCACTGCTGACAGACTCACACATGGGATGCTCGGGGTCAAACCTGAGTCTGTCCTGAGTCGGCTGCATGCAAGGCAAATACCCTACTGCTGTGATATCACTCAAGCCCCTCATTCTTAATTTTATTTGATCCCATTAGTCAAGTTTCTCATGTTTTTTCTAAACCCTGATTATTAAATCAACACTTTTTTCTGTCTTTTCTGATTGGGGGGGGGCACATCCAGCGGCACTCAGGGGTTACTCCTGGCTCTGTGCTCCAACATCTCTATTGGAAGGCTTGGGGGACCATATGGAATGCTGGGATTTGAACCACTGTCTGTACTTGGTCTGCTGCGTGCAAGGCAAACACCCCACCGCAATCTCTCTGGCCCCACTTTTCTGATTTTTTGTCTTCATATTGCATCTTATTCCTTATTGTGAGAAGTAAATAGTTCTTAGCATAAGAACAAATAAAAATGGAAATTGAGTAAAAAAATAGAGTTAGCATGCTATTTTCTCTATACTAATGGGTTCTAGTTCAAACTAGTAGGATATTCCCTAGTGCAGTCCATCTCTATGGCAGAAAAGACTCAGTGACTCTCTATTTATAAAAGAAATGGCTCTTATAAAAACTTCCATTGGAGTCTAATAGTTAAAAAATGCTAGCCTAAAATTTTATTTGAGGTTTTGATCTATTTTCAAAACACAGTTATTATTTGATTTCAAAAGGAGAGTAGAATAAACTTACATGTCCAGATAATTTGATTCAGTTAATTGGTGGCTAACGATGTAGTCTTATTTAAAGTGTTACATATGTAAACTTTCAGTCCATGCTCTTAAGATTAATTTTTGTAATTCTTGACAATGACAAAAGAACATATGTGCAAGGTAGAAAATAACTATTTTAGTTGGTGCATTCTTTTTTTTTTCTTTTTGGTTTTTGGGCTACACCCGGTGACACTCAGGGGTTACTCCTGGCTATCAGAAATAGCTCCTGGCTTGGGGGACCATATGGGATGCAGGGGATTGAACTTTGGTCCCTACTGGGTCAGCTGCATGCAAGGCAAATGCACTATCGCTTGCACCACTACACTCCGGCTCCACTGTTGGTTCATTCTAAATAAAAAAAAAGATTTTATTTCAGGAGATAAACTTGGAGGAAAAAATGAAATTTCCAGTTATTAGTGGTTGTTGCATACCTCTCCATGGCAAAGCTATCCAGGTAAACTTAAGAGGAAAAGAACTGAGCTGATTTCATAAGGAAGTCATAATTTTCTTTGTGATTAATGATTGTTCATACCAAGTTGTGTTGAAAGAGACAAATTGCAGCACTACATTCCAGCCTAAAAATACAAAAGTCCTCCTTTCATCAGTTAGATACTTAAAACCACTTTTACTCTGCCTAATTAATGAGATACATGCCAGCATGAATGATCAGTAATGGGATCATTGTAGTTTATTTTCCTTTGTTTATGCAGTGTCATAGCTACATTCTTGGCTATGTTTTATGATGTTATGACCTGGACTGAAAACAAATCTCTAATCCAACTGTAGCGAGCTTGTTTGTAAAAAATAATTTTGGTGTCTTGTTTTCTAGACTGTTTGATTTTTCTCTGCTCCTTGTACACAGATCATTTAATCTCTCTCACATAGTCATAAATTACTTATCTAAAACAAACAATATGCTTATAATTTTTTTCTGTGAAGTACCATCTATCCTTGAGGATTCGTTGCTTGTAAGCCATGGATGGTCAGTTACTATGAAGATGGATCATCCCTATTAGATAGTATAGTGGGTAGGCACTTTCCTTGCATGCTACTCACCTAAATTTCATTCCTGATACCACACACAATCTCTCAAAATTAAACCTTGCCAGGAATAAGTCCTGAGTACAAAGTCAAGAATAAGCCTTGAACATCACTGGTTTAAGTCCAAAAATAACAAAACAAAACAACACAAAACAAGTCTTTTCTTCAAAATACTCACTCTGCTTAAACCACAGCAAATTCTTTTAAAATCTACAAATGTATTCTGACAAAATTTCTTTCAAAGTTTGCATTTGCCCCTTCCTTTGTGTCTGCTCTTTTTGACTGAGGAATTCTTATTTATTCTCCAAGATGAGGCCGAATGCTTTCCAGGAAGATTCCCTGATTCTTCGAATTTATTTAAAAAAAAAACTTAGCACTTATCTTTTACATATCAGACATCACTTTATACTTACTATAACTGTTTCCTTTCCTTCCATGCCTTTTATCTAACATTGTACCTCTATATTAAGTCATATATGGTAGGAGCTGGAGAGGTAGCACAGTGAGTAGTGTGTTTGCTTTGTTCCCTGGCCAACCTGGGTCCTCTCTCTGGCATCCCAAAATATCTCCCCAAGCCTGCCAGGAGCTATCTCTGAGTGCAGAGCCAGAAGTAACCCCTGAGCACCACTAGGTGTGACCCAAAACAAAAACAAAAAAAAGGTCTTCCATGGTAGATACAGTTACCACTTGAGAATATTTACTTAATAAACAGAAGGGAACAGAACTTTTCAAAAGTTATAAATGAAACCTAACTACAAGCATATTTGTAATCATGGTGTTTAAATAAAGGTATTATTAATTATAAAACCCAAAAGTAAGACTTTTTCTGTTCCAGAATAGAATTAGCGCTTGAACTATAAATTCTAACTCTACTCAATTTTTCCTTTTTTTGTGATTTGTAATTACTTTGTTTAACTATTTGCTGCCTATTTCTCCCCTAGAATAATAGTTCCATGAGGAAATACCTTTTTCCGTCATCATATTCTGAACCCTTTCACAATTACCAATGCAGATATTATCTTAAGAGAGTCACTAAGGGTTTATTAATGGTCAATGAAATTAATTAATTTTTATAAGAGAAAGTGGAAAAAGTTTTTCCCTGAGGTTTTTGTTAATGTCAGGGCTGCAAAGTGGAGTTGTTCTAAGAGTAGGAACCTTTAAAATATTTTTAAATGAATAGTGATGATAAAGGATAGAGTGGAAAAATGCAGCATTGTGAGGATGAGTGAGGATGAAGCAAGGAAAGAGAACCCCAATGAAAGGAGAATGATAAGGAGGGAAAGAGTTGAAGTTGTACACATAGTTGTGTTTTTGATTGCACTTGATGAAGGCTTAGGGAAAGTAGGAAGCAGTGTAGTTTGCTGTGATTAAGGTATAACTAACTTAGGTTTCAAAAAGATGTTTGACTTAAAATCATTTTCATGGTCTTAATATTTCAATAACTTTTAATAGTTCAATAGCCACATGTCTCTGAAGAAAGAGTTTCATCTTTGCTATCGAATAAACCTGGTAGTAAAATATAGCCATAACCATAGGCATCTAATTTTCTGATTTGTTAATAGAGAGACATTTTATTTACCAGAACATTTTAAGAATTTTGTAAAGGGAATGCAATAAAGTTCATGATGCATCTAAGTTGGTTCCTATCTCAGAACAATTACTGAGGTAAAAGTTGTTAATATCAAACAAAATGAATCTTCATCGAACATTTGTGTGTTTCTTTTCTTTGCATCAAATTATTAAGTGTTTTGATACACAAGTTGAAGCATCATTGTCAAATTTCTAGGTGACATAAAAGTGAGAAAAAAATTTATATATTGGTTTACAAAATAAGAAACTCATTTACCACACACACACACACACACACACACACACAACCACACAACCACACACACACAGAAGGATAGGTTATAACCAATTTGATAAAGTTAATAGGAATGCATTTAGATATGTGACTTTTTGAAAAAAGAATCAGCTAAAATCAGAACAAGGGAGCTTGATTGTACTGAGTGGTTTATAACAGAAAAGCCCAAGAGGGTCAGTGTAACGTAAGTCAACTGCATGAAGACTGCCAACAAACTGATGTGATGTGAGGACATGTGCTGGAATTAGAGCATTCAGAAAAACGAGGTCATCAACTAAGTGTCCTCATACTGGGCGGACAACATCAAGAGTTTGTGCTAAATTCTTGGCCTGTATTCTCAAAGAGACAAAGCTTGAAGGAGGTTAACAAGAGGGTCAGAATTTTGGAAATCATGTCTTATGTATAATGGTCAAAAGAACTAGGAATATTTAGTCTGGAAAAGAGTAAATGGAAGTGAGGAAGGTTTGGGGGTGGGGAATTAGTGGCTTAGCATGTGACATAGAGTTAAGATATTTAAAGTCTTTTCATTAGGAGAGCAATATAGATTTACTTTCCAGTGTTTCAAGGATGGAAGAAATATTTGGCTATATTTTGGAAATTATTGGCCAATATATGTGAAGTATTCTTATTGTAATTGTATGTGCTAACATTTTTATAAGCATTATTCTATAGGCAACACACTCTGCTAAGCTTTTATTTATATATCGTTTTCATTTATTACTTATTGAATCCTTATACCAACTATGTAAGGTATTAATATCCCTATTCTATAAATGAGGAAGGTGAAGCTAAAATGAAGAATTTATTTTTATAAAGATATGTAATACATTAAGCTGTGAAAGCTGGGTCAGGTCCCTGATGAATACAAAGCCTGTAAATTTTAGCCCTATGATGTATTTCTTCTAGAGTTTCCTGGAATACAGAATTTTTCAATGCTGAAATCAGGGCATCATTGGATAAACAAGAGTGAATGCCACTATAAGCTCACAGTGTATTTCCCTGTACCCTAAATATGGAAGACAACTTTGCTTCCTAGAAAGCTAAGATTATAGCTCAGTGTCTGGCTTTGGCTCAGTTTCAAAAGCACTTCCAGAAAATTCTTACTGTTCAGATATTAATGAGGTTTGCCCTAAGTGTCAATGAGTATCCAATTCCTGGATGTAATCAAATAGAGTCCAGAAGCTCTTGTCAGGATTGTTAAAGATGAGAATCTCTCTTGGGCTGTTTGTTAGTATAGGCCACCCCTTTACTACCCCTGCTCTGTTCCTATGTGATTCAGACAGAAAAAACTTCATTATTGGACCCTGACATGATCCCACAGGACCATTTTTCCAGAATCTAAAGCTTAATTGTGGAATTTGTTTGAGATGATCAAAATCCTTATCTCCCTTCCAGTGTCACTGTCTTCTACTAAATGTAGTCAAAAGCATGTGTTCACATGTTTTGAGATCTTTGCCCTCAGAGCATAAATAATTTGGATTTCCAATCTAAAGCTCTGAAAAGAATAATTCAGACACCAATTTATTATATAAATGACATTAATGTGTTATTAACTTAAAATAATTAAAAATGGAGAAACAAAATAGGTCTGTCTTTCCTGTAAAATGTTCTCTTCAATAAAATTTTACATTATCATTGGTCTTTAAAGGTCTTATGGCTAAGTATCTAGGAATTTATTAGTATTCTGAAAAAACGTTAAACCTTTCTAGAGTCTTGAAATTAGACGTGAGCATGTAGCATCATTGCCTGGAAAGTTTTATTTTACCCTTGTAGAAGTAAAGCTGACATAGACTAAAAAAAGTGACCATCCTTACTCATTTATCATGTCTCACCTAATTAAGACATCTTCAATTATCCTCTGCTAATTCTTTGAAGAGTCACTGGGGCAGTAGAAGGTGACTGCATCGTCTATGGGTAGGTCTATGTGACTAACATGTCTCTTGATGCAAGGCATATGAGCACAGGTGGCCAAAACAAAGAGTTCTCCTCAGAGGAAGCTGAAAAAGTAACAAATCCAAAAATATATGGTAATTCACAAAACTCCACATTATGTCTTTCCATATCATTATAAGCTGCCTTCTCCATAAAATATAAGCAATAAATATTAGAGTAATTTTTCTTTTAAGCCTACAGAATTATGGGTAAGGGTTGAAGGGGTGACTGGACCAAAAGTAACAAGTAGAAATGAGATGGAGGTTATTGGTACTTCAGTGACTTGGTGTGTGATATGGATTACTTTGCCACAAAGAACCCGTATGTTGGACACACATATGTTTTGATTCCCCCATCTTCTCCTTAGTTTGGATGGTGGTGGTGGTAGGTTCTGAAAAATTAAGATCACATGGAGCTTACATAAGTAATCATATTTACTATAGGTAGAGACCACTGTTTCACACCTTGTTGGATTGGCAGTACAGTGTCTGTTCTTCCTTTTTTTGTTTGCTTGAATCTACTTACTATCAATATTACCTTTAATTTTTGTTCTTTTTCTTAATTTGACATTATTTTTTCCTTTTTAAATTTTTATTTAAACTATTGTGATTTACAGAATTCTGCACAGTTGGGTTTTGGGTTTTAGACATACAATGTTTCACCAGCAATCCCACCACTAGTGTCAACCTCCCTTCCCCAGTATTCCCAGAGTCCATCCCATATCACTACCCCCTGTTCCAGCCTGCCATTATCACAGATACCTTTTTTGGTTGTTAAAATTTGGTCTCATGATTTCATTGTTGTTGATCCTGGCTTGGATCTTTAGTTCTGTCCTTTCTTTTTTTTTAATTTTTATTTTGACCATATTGGCTTACATATCTTTCACAATAGTATTTTAGGTACATATTAAAATTGAATCAGGGGAATACCCATCACCAAATTTGAATTTGACATTATTTATTTTTAATATACAATATAATTTTATTGTAATTATCATCAATATTATCCTCATTCCTCTGCAAGAATAGGGAAGCTACAGAAAAGTAAAGATAATTATCAGGTCTGACATTTTATTAATATGATTGCAATGGTTGAAATAAAAATCTATTCAGTAAGTCTCACACATTAAATTAAGATCACTATCAACCAACCTCAGGCAACAGGATAGGATCATCCTGGACCAGATTCTATCCTAGCACCCTAGACTCAGCTAAACAAACATAGTGAGACTACAAACCATCAGGGTTTGCTTCAGAAAAACAAGAGGTTGACTCCTTTAGTTTCTTCAGTTTATGTTTTCACTCAGCATAGGCATTAATCCAGGTGCAGCAGGATATATCTGGATTACAAAGACTCTGCTTTTATCTCTAAAGAGGAAGCATAGTATCATTCTCTTATCAGTAATAATGCTGGCTAACAACTAACTTGGATAGTTTTGAGTCTCAAAGTGGTGTCAAGTGATATTTTCAGCTAAAGTCAGGGCCAAGTTTTCTTGTCATCTTTTCTAATTGAAGAACTCCTATATGGAGAAAGAAAACATTGTATGTGAATAAATGAATGAGTGATCTCTCTGGAGATCTCCCCAAAGCAAATAAGGGTGGTTGTGTGGAAATCTGTGATCTATGATCATTTAGATGTACAAAGTCTGAATGATCTATCATGGAGATGTTTCCTCAAACTTTTATTTTGTGGAAGTTAATTTTTGCCTTAATTATATTGTTGGCATTAGGAGTCATATATATTTCATTATTTTTTAAACACCATGTTTACAAAGTTTTTAATAATATAGTTGTTTCTGACATTCAGTGTTCCAACACCAACCTCACCACCAGTATAACATTACCTCTACCACTGTGCCCAATTTCCCACTCTCCCCCAAGCCCGCTACCTTGACAGGATGAATAATTTACTTAATATTTCTTGTTACAGCTCAATGATAATGGAATTATCAAAAAACACCTTTATTAAAGGAAAAATTTTGAAAATGGTTATATCACACAATGGGATCATTAAAATCATTATCATTGAAGATTTAGTAAGCTGTTTACTGCTATTTGAACTTTTTGTGTTATTAGTTTATTTGCTAAGCTTAGGTGGCTTCTATGATAATTTAACATCTAATTTGGTGTATTCTGACTCTGATATTAGTATTGAAAAATTTGGAGGTGTTATGTGATACGTGGCCACTTGCTCCAGGAATTCCAGAATCTGTGGAGCTGGGCTAATGAACCGACATAGCCATAGTTGTGGGCCATGGATTTGGCTTCCAGGGCTTCTAGAAGTATAGAGGGATGGGATGAAGCTTTTGCTTCAAGAAGAGTCCCAGAATTCTTAGCTTTCAAGGTGGCATATCTGTATTTTTTTTGTCAACTAGGTCTCAGCAGAGATCAAGTGTTTAAGTAGTATAGTTGAGCTATTGGCATAGCAGCACATGTGGAATGTGTGTGAAACTGCCAAAGCTTCAGCAGGGCAAAGGACTTGCCCTGCTTTCCTCACAAGGCATCTCAGAACTATCATTTGTGAGACTCATGTACTCATGAATTCTCAAGCCTTGGTTTGCCTCTCTTTAAATGAGTGTAAGGAGCTTACATGGCATTAACTATGGGTCATGGGTATAGTTCTGTTTCTTCAAATTTTTGAAAGTACTCATAGATTGTCTTAGGATTGTAGGCTGCTATGGTCTTGGGATACAAATAGATGAATGTCTGGTATCCAGAAAGGTGTAGCACCGAGGACATACATAGTACCGGTGGGAAGAAATTGTTTATAATTATTGCAATATTAAAGTATCATCAGTATTATAGGTCGGGACAAGGATATTGTTATTTTTAACATGCCCTCTTGGCACACTGGTAAGCTTTATAGTTAAAGTAGAATGAGTTGTTGCGTTTCATTTTCATCTTCAGAAGGGTAGATATCCTCTACTCAATAAGTACGACTGAATGAAGATTCCCGTACCGCTAACTGAGTGACGTGTGTCTGTCTTATGGAATGATTGAATGATAGTTATTGAAAAAGTAGCTTAAAGAGTTATTCCAGAAGTGTTGACAGGTGCTTGTGTGGAAGGAGCAGCAGCTGTAGCTACGTTCTACTTGTTTCTTGTTGACTTCTCAATTAGGTTGATGACAATAATGTCATAATGGTTAAATTTGTCTTCTAGAAGATCCAGGGCAGCTTATATTTAAGTTAAATTTGAATTTAACACTCTTGAAATGGTTTAAAATTAAGTTAAACCTAACTTTCTTACAATGATGGAAGGGTAGTACCAGATCTCTCTTACAGAAGGCCTGAGTGATGGTGCAGCGAGGCAAACAACATTGATACTCTCCTCCATTCTTTGTGGGGCCTATAGAGAAATTTCTCCCTTGATGTCCACTCTCCCCAATATGTGTGTCCTATTCCAGTAGCAAAAATTCATACATCCTCCCTAGTATAGCCTACTCACAGACAGGCTTTAATTTAGAGTGATGTGGTGCAAGAGGGGAAGGAGGTATATGTACAATTTGTGAAGCACTATATTATCTCCAGTATGTATATATTTTACATACAATACAATATGCCCAAAATTTATTTTATACCCAGTACAGCATGTGATGTAGAGGAATGTGGTATATATACTGAGCCAAGAGATCACACTATATTTGACTGCATTTATTTTGGTTCAGAATGGTATCATTTCAAGTAAGAGGATTGCGGAAGACCACCCAGAATTGAGTTTAAATCTTGAAAGATTCCCTCATTCAGGTTGCATTTTACAGATTGTACAGGTTTTAGTTGGGCATGGGAAGAGAAACTTTATGACTCATAACTGCCTGGCAGAAAACACACATTTTAACCATTTTTTATTTAACTAATAACATACCTGTTCCTTTCCGTTCGAGTAATTAACCAGGAATTAGGTAAAATGAGATAAACTGTTTTTTTTTTGTAATTTGTTTCATTTTTATTTTTTACCATATTTGCATTCATTGTAACAGCATATTGTAATAACAATAAAGGCATTAAAAATGAAGGAAGTTACCCAGAAATCTTCCTACGAATGCAGTTCTTTTTATTTTCCATGCTTCCTCCTAGGAATTATCTATATGCTGGCATAGCATATCTCTACTACTTTGCCGAATGGAATTTGTCAAGAAAGACTAAACTCTGCTTCTAAAAATCTATGAAACCTTGCCTACATCCTAAAATCTTCAGTATCTATTTTTTAAATTAGATTTGTTGATTTATTAAAGAATCCTTCCATCTTTTAAATAATTTATGCTTCTATGCTTGCATCACAATGAGTCTAATTTTCAAGCATAATGTTTAAAGAACTGGAAAATTTTTTAAACATAATTTTTATTTTAATCATAGTGGCTTACATATCGTTGACAATAATATTTTAGGTACATATTAACATAAAATCCGGGGAATTCCCATCACCGAATTGTCCTCCCTCCATCTTTGTTCCCGTCCTACTTCCCATATCCTCTTCCCTCACCCCGAAGCTGCTAGAATAAGTGGTCCCCTCTGTGCCTAGCTTACTACTTAGTGGTCTTACACCTATTTGGTCTTGATACCTCCCTTATTCCTCACCCCCCTAATTGGGAGGCAGGACTAGATAGTTCAAGTTATGTGGTTTTGTTTGAAGAAGAGAAAAGTAATAACCTGGAGAAAAGAAAAGAAAGAAAAAAGAATCAAATACTCCAGAAGTGGGCGGAGTCCTTCCATAGGCTTGAACTTCCTTGGTTTGAACTACGAAGGGGAAAAAGAAGGTGAAACACCACAACAGTACATAAAGAACTGTCAAATAAAATATTCAGTGAGTATTCCAAAAACAAAACAAAACAAAACAAAAAAGGTAAACACCATATAAAAGCCATGGTATTGAGATTAAAAAAATGTGGCAGAGTACATAAGAAAAGAAGAAAATAAATAAATAAATATAAATGGAGACACCCACTTCAATAGCCAAACCACAACACTGAAATCGACAAAAAATAGATAAGTAAATAATAACAATAAATTGTTTTGTACCTTTTCCCCCCCTCCTACAGATGCACAGTAAATATTGGGGTCATTTGCAAAGGAATTTCCTTTGCCCAAGAGATACAGGGTTTCTCCACCCTTGAAGTATATTGTCATGGGGTTAGACTCCTTTCAGATTCATTTACTCTCCCCTTGGTGCATTTGTGTTTTTATGGATGGCTGGGAAGGGTTAAGGGGAAGAGGTCAAGGAGATGAAGTGAGAAATTATTTTGGGTCTAAAGTTAAATTCATCGTTCAATGATAAAAGGTGTGCAATATTCATTGAATATCTTAAACTAACCCATGTTTGAGTGCTTGCATGCCAAAAGATAAATTATTGTCAGATAATAAACATTACAAATCACCCAAAACACAGCACAGTTTGGGTACAAGAGCCTCATTGTTGTGACTGTAATCAGCTTATTAAGCCAAAATGACAAGATTTTACTTTAAAAAGTGTCCAATATAAAGCCAGCAAGTCAGATATAAAGATTTTCCATTTTCTAGGTCAATCATCATTGGTGAGGATAAACTTTACTGAAGAAATGCTATCTAAGTTAGATTGTATATAGAGCATTCTTAAAAACAATCATAATTTTCAAGTCTAGAAAACTAAGTGATTATGGTAATGAGCACTGTAAGAGAAGTCTACACCATGAAGAATCCTCTAGCGGTCCTTGAGTATCCAGGTTTCTTTTCAGAAAGCAAACTAAAATAACGAACATTATGATATAATGTAAACTACCTGAAATTGAAAATAAATTACAATAATATACTCAATTAATGAGCTCTATAGAAGGAGTTTTTGGTATGTAGTTGCATATTCCACTGTTATCTGTGGACATAAACATCAGATTATATTATCAGGCATAATCAAGTAGAAAATGAATAGATCAGAATTTTTGTCAAGACATTATCTTTTTGTTTTTGTTTTTGTTTTTGTTTTTGGGTCACACCCGGCAGCGCTCAGGGGTTACTCCTGGCTCCATGCTCAGAAATTGCTCCTGGCAGGCACGGGGGACCATATGGGGCACCGGGATTCAAACCGATGACCTATTGCATGAAAGGTAAACGCCTTACCTCCATGCTATCTCCCGGGCCCCGAAGACATTATCTTAATGAGCACTGTCTTATGATATAGTATATCATTACAATGTGGAATTACAACGACTAACCTGTATCTTTTTTTTTGGGGGGGGGTCACACCTATCAGTGCTCAGAGGTTACTCCTGGCTCTATGCTCAGAAATTGCTCCTGGCAGGCTCAGGGGACCATATGGGATGTCAGGATTCAAACCATTGACCTTCTGCATGAAAGCCAAATGCCCCACTTCCATCCTCCCCAGTCCCAATTAACATGTATCTTTTTTTTATTTAATAACTTTTATTTATTACTTATACAATTTCCCAACAATAATGTTTCCATTAACATCTTTACATGATAAAGTAAAATCACTATTTGATATAATGTATTACATTTGAAATTATGTATTTACATAGTTTAAAACCTTTTTTTTAACAAGCAACATGAAGTAAATTTATTTGTATCTGTAAAGGGGCAGATTAGGGATGTGGGAGGGAAACGGGGGACAATAGTGGAGGGAAGGTCACACTGGGGTGGGATTGGTATTTGAGCATTTAATGGCTGAAATAACTGAATCATGAAGAACTTGAAAGCATAGCAACATAAAATCTTTTAAATTGTGAA
>PVKC010000514.1:0-31660 GCA_004027635.1 Crocidura indochinensis | reverse complement strand
GATACATATATTTTATCTTACAATACATTCACATTAATTGCAATATTTTGCTTTTTGAACATGTATCTTAATCTGTATTTTTTAAGTGTTCTGATTGCAGTATGGTACTGACATAATGTTTTCTTCACAACTAACATCCAATTGGTCTTTCTCCCTTCTACTGTGTGTATTACAGGCATCTATAGCCTTGATTAATATTCCCTTTACCTGGAAAATTTCAACACCAAATTAAAGACAGTTAGGAACCTTTTTTAATTTTCTCTCTGTCTTTAAAATATCCTTGCAGTTTCTGCTTCTGGAGACATTCTCTATAGGACCTTGTACTTGTTAACTCTTACCCCAGAATTTATGTCAAAAAAATTTGGCCAAGATGTAGGTTTGGTCTGCTAAGCTTTTTTTTAAATAATAATCTTTATTTTGACCAAAGTGGATTATAAATCTTTCACAGTACTATTTTAGGTACATATTGACATTAAGTCAGTGGAATTCCCACCACCAAAGTTGTCCTCCCTCAACCCCCGTTCCCAGCATGCATCACTTATCCCCTTCCTTTACCCCTCGGGCTGCTAGTATAAGTGGTCCCTTCCATGCCTAGCTTGTTGTAGATTGGGTATAAATTCTGTTGTCATTGGCTTAAGGTTTGGTGTTTAAGTCCTATCATTTTTATTACTACTTAGTGATCATACAACTGTTTGGTCTTAGTACTCTCCACTATTTCCCCCTCAATTTGAGAGGCAGAACAAGATGGTTCAAGTTATATGGTTCTGTTGAAGAAAAGAAAAAAGCAAAAGAAAATGGGATAAAAATCAAACAAGCAAAAAATGACGGAGTCCTTCTAGAGGCTATAAATATTAATTTGAGAGAAGAAAGGGAAAAAGGAAGAGAATCACAACAATACAAAAAGAAAAATCAAACAAAAAATCCAAAAAGCACTACAGCAATAAAGACAACCACCACACAATAATCACAGTCCTGAAATAAAAACAAAACAAAGCACACAAAATGAAAATAATGATAGCATCAACAATAGCAACCCCCCAATTATTTTGTGCTGCTTCTTTTCTTTTTCTTTCTGCATAGGCACAGTAAATATTGGGGAAATTAGATAGGGAATTCCCTTGGCCTAAGAGATACAGGATTTCTCCGCTCTTGAAGTATACTGTCTTGGGAATAACTACAGACTCCATACATGTTCATTTACTTCTCCCCTAGGTCCTTTTGTGGTGTATGGAATACTTCTATTCTGCCATGGATGATAAAATCAGACCTCTGTATCTAGAGATCTTGGTACCTGGACAGGTCAGAGAATGGAGCATATGATGAAGTCTTTCTTTACGGTTCTAGTTCTGTCCCATCACCGTTGTTTTAATTAGTCTTCTGTACTTGGTGGTCTTGGCTTTTGCACTGATCCTTGGATGAAGCCTAGGATAGAGTCTTTCATTATGTTTCCAGAAGACCTGTTCAGTTGCAGTTGTCTCAGTTAGATCTCTGGAATTAGAGATCTTGGTTGTTGTACAGGTCATAGGCCAAAGCCTAGACTAGAGCTTTTTTTATTGGTCCCAGGATAAGTTCTGTCCAGTCATGGTTGTCACAGTCAGTCTTCTGTAGTTAGCGATCTTACTTTTTCATAGATCAAAGGATGACACGTCTTCTGACTTCATCCTATCCTTAGAAGTTGATGTAAGACAACTTGCTTTTAGATCAAGTTGATGCCATTTCCTCATTGTCAGGATGTCAGGTCAAAACTGGTGCGTGTTTGGTGTCAGAGCAGTATTAATAATGTCCAGAAGGAGTTTGGTTCCTGGAGCTGTTGCAGAGAACTGTGTCAGTTCTATGCCTGGGATCTAGGGCTGTTAAACTTTTACTAGAAAAATTATTACATCCTTTTGAGACATAATTCGTTTTCTTCACTTTGACCTTTAAACAATAAAACCTCTCCCCTTAGAAACAGGAATTTGATAGAGAATTCCCGATTCTCAATAATCCATTATTTTACATCTGAGGTTGGCCTGACAGGAACTGCTTTGAGATGTTAAAATGAACCTTCTTCTTTGTAACTCAGTACTCTTACTTAAAATAGATCATATCACCAGGTCTGTGTATCCCCCTACTCAGGTGAATTGTTTTACTGTTAATCTGTGCTTTGTTTATGAGCATTCTTCTCATACCTGTGGTTGGCAATTTATCTTATATATACCTGTCCCCCATATTAAAGTTTAGAATGTGCTGTTTCTCCACATACATTGTGTGGTCTCTCTTTTTTTTTTTTCATATTTTGCTGCCTGTGCATCCACTCTCCTCGAGAACTCAAAGAAGTTCTCTAATACAGCCAGACTCCAAAAGCTAGCTTTTGACACTTCAGTAAGTAGAGCGTTCCTCCCACCCCAGCCAGCTGCCAACCAGCTCCTAAAGTGAAAAGATAGATTTTTAGCCTATCTTGCCTCAACCCTAGAAGAAGCTGCCAGCACATTTGCTGCTGATTTGCTCTCAGTGGTCCCTTTTCCCCCACCTCCCTTTGAGGTGGACTGTTGCTCACTACCAGATTTGGTTCCTGAGAAGTCCCCAGCTTGAGGACATTTCCTAATATGTGACTTCTGGGAGCCATTTTTCATGCTCACAAGACCGTATTACAGCTGAAGCTGTGCTCTGGATTTTATCCTCCCCCAACTATTTTAAAAGACTTAAAGGGAACATGTATATCTCCTTTGAATATTTCTTTAGATGTATTTCCTTAATATAATTCTTATTTTCTATCTTCTTATGTAGTGGCAGTTTTCCCCCATTCCTTCTTTTTGGATCTATTTAGTAGAAAATTCTAGTAGATAAGTTTCTCTTGTGTTCTGAGTTCATGTTATGATCAGGTTATCTAGTGGGATTGCTTAGCTTGTTATTTTTTTACCCCCATATACACCAGTAGCATATCATGTGACATTGTTCCTTTTTGCATAGGCACATTAAAATTGGGAAATATTATGTGTGCAAGCAAGTTCTTATCTAACAGAGATAGGAACACATAAATTTTGTATTGCAGTGGGGCCTTACACCCCAAACATTTATCATAGTGACTTGGCTTAGGCTTCAGAAGATTGAGCATTGGCCATACACCCTGAACTTTGTTTCCCATCTATGGAACCAGCATGGTTTTCTACACCAGCACCAGGATTCAGATTTACACTAGGAAAGGCCCTTATACTTCCCTGACATTGACTTGCTCCAGAGTGGGTTCTTATGACACCCTAAAGACTTGTAATAGTAACAACCTGCTTTCAGGACAGGGTTTTCTGCATTGTCATCTAATGGTAAGATAAAACCAGAAGACACTCAGTGTCACCCTGACTTTAACACAGGATCTGTACAAACCAGTATCTCTAACTACAGAAACCTGATCACAACAACCATAATTGTGAAGAACTTTTACTGGGACCACAGAGAAAAACTTTGGGGTTAGACAACTTAGTATTCCCAGAGCCTATAGTTGGTCTTATGCCAGAATGTTTAAGGGTAAGGTCTCCCTGATTTTTAAGACTGTTTTTTTCTTTCTATTTTTCCCATCTTTTGCTGTCCCTATACAAAACCAAGAAACCAAAAAAAAAAAAAAAACACCTCAAAATAATACCATCACACACTTTTATTATTATTATTATTATTATTATTATTATCATTATTATTATTATTAATCTCTTATCTTGTAAACCTGAAATCCTGCCTTTTTTGTAGAGCTTTGGGACATGGGTTACTTTATTTTACCACATATTCCAGCATGTTTCTATAAAACAAAGATGAAAGAAAACAAGAAAGGCTGGGACTAGGAGTCAAGTGATCTTGATTGCATTGGCAGGGAAATAATTAGGGACATAACTAAATATTCCAGCCAAAGTCAATGATAATAGAATCAAGGGACCTAAACTTTAACAATCTAAACTCAAAGGGGCCTATTACACTGACAGGTCGGGGGGCAAAGAGTGGTGGGATAGGATGAACTCTGGGTCCATTGCTGGAAGGAAGTTGACACTGATGGTGGGAAGGGCCCTGACCCATTGTGTTTCTGAAATTCAACTAGGAAGGACTCTGTAGATCACAATTATTTCAATAAAAACAAATTAAAAAAAAGTGTCAATAATTATGGCATTACACTGCTAGCTCAAGATACATGTAATAGTGTAGCTGCAGTCAATTTGCAAGTAATGACTATAGGCAATACTTCCCAATAATGTGGCCTTCATTATCATAAAGCAAATGGATGAGTCACAAGTCTGATATGCAAAGGAAACATCCATATATGAAGTTTAATTTGACCCAGTTTATAATGTGGATGCAATTCCATGCTCAGGTGGCAGTGACTTGCCCCTGTATAGTGCAAACTTCATTCTATATTTCCTACCAGAGAACATGCCTTTATCATAAAGATTAACATAAGTGAACTGGACTATCAGATAAACTTTCATAATTTATTTTCAACATTTATGGTACCAAAGAATGGTGTCTTTAATGGTGTGTGTGGCCTTTCTCCCAACTGAAAAATCAGACTTTGGGTCCTTTTCAACAATCTTAGAATTAATAAAATATAACAAACTTGACCTTCGGAGTATAGTCTAAGCAAAGGGTTATGGCTTTGGATTCAGTTAATTGTGGAGGTTGGCTCTTGCCACTGTCTTTCTTCTAAACTTGACATTGGGATTAGAAATCAGCTATTGAAAAGATAAGTTTTCAAGTTGTAGTAAAGTAGTTCCAGAGAAATCTCTTCTGTCAGACTGTGGTCCCTATGACTACTTTACTCTAAATTTCTGTGTTACTCTCTTCAGAAATTTCTTGAAATCTGGTACACTCAGCAAGTATATATAGGAACACTCAATGCCAGTAATAGAGTGAGTATATATATCATAGGTATTTTCAGACTGTTCCAGATGAAATTGATCTGAGCCCATAGAGTTGGTCTATATAGTAGGAGCTCAGGCAGAAAAAATGTTTCAGGTGAGGCTCTAATGCAGGCACATGGAGTATGTGTATAGTATATAGAAATTGATGGCACTGCTTCTTTTTTATTAAACTCAGCACAACTGTTTCAGTAGAGTTGCCTTTGTATATAGAATGATTCCAACTGCTTTGAGAAAATTCTCATTTATTATTCATTGAGTAACTCTACTTGCTTCCAATAAAAATTTTTCTCCTAAATAAAACGTCATTTCTTTTATCATTAAAGGCAATGAAACACTTTAAGACCAAAGAAAAATTTATTAATACAAAAACTATAATTTTAGCCTGGAGAAAAACTAAGTATTATAAATAGTTAAAGTTGACTATATTATATTTTAACATAGTGGATATTAAAATTATAAGTTAAAAATAGTCATCTATTTGCATATAATTTCACAATAAATAATCCAAAACACAGGACTCTAATTAGTTAAATGAGTATGAATGTTGTCTTCCAGTTTAGAAAATTTGAGCATCTAAAACCCAGACACTCAAAGCAGCATTGCGGTTCCCATGTGGGGTGTTAGACCCTGAGAATGCTGAGCTAATATGCAAATTGGTAGCCAACTGCTAGTATTGTTTAAATACTAGGCAGATTCCCTTTCACCAAATAACTCTAAACAGCTCATTTCAATGACTGAAAAATGCATCATCAATGTTTTGGTCTTTTTTGTTGTCCTTTTAAACTATCAATATCCCCAGAGAACTAATAGGCTACCAGCCAACAATCCCTTTCTGAAATGCTGAGTATAATGGAGAACAGAACCTCTGGCTGAATTTGGACACGATTTATCTTTGACACACTATAATATGATAATACTCTATTGATGCTTTAGTTTAGGCCAATTTCTTAAAAGAGTTGTGTGGGCTGCTTTTTTATATTTTTGCATTTTTTATTGTAGTAATATTTAATATATTTAATTATTTTTATTCAGACTCTTGTTTACAATGCTATTAGTAATGGTATCTTTTGCACATAATTTCAACATTATACTCATCACCAGTGTATTCTCTTTCTGTCTCTTTTCTCTCTCTCTCTCTATTCAAAGGTTCCCAGTACCCTCTCTCCCAATCCCTATTCCCAATTCAAATATATTGCTTTTGAGTCTTTGATACCACCTTATTGTGTGTCTTTAAATGTCACATATAAAAAAGGTTATTCCATATCTTTTCATTTTCTTCTGACTGGCTCCACTCAGCATCATATAATCTACTTACATTTATATTGTTGCAAATTGCATGTTTTTATTCTTTCTTATAGCTGCATTGTATTTTATGTGTATACTTAGCAAAACAATTGATCCATTCATTTGTAGTTGGGCATTTGTGTTGTTTTTATACCTTGTTTATTGTAATAAGAACACCAATAAGCTTAGGTGTGTCCTTTAAAATAGTTGTTTTTGTGTTTTGGTGATAGAAACCAAACAGTGGTAACATTGAATAGTATGGTAGTTCTATTTTTATATTTGATAGATCCCCATATTACTTTTCATAAAAGATAACCAGATGACATTCCCATCAACATTGGCTAAGGGTTCCTTTCTAATCATAGCCCCACCGACAATGGCTGTTTCTAGACTTGGATTTGTGCCATATTCTCACAGGTGATAAATTATATTTTATTGTTGTTTTGATTTGCATTTCCTAATTATGAGTGGTGATGATGAGCATATTGCTTATATTTCATATTGATGTAGCAACTCCTATGTAAAAATTCTATCTATATAATTCTATTTATAAAATCATATTCTAGATAATATGATCAAAATTTTAAAAAGGCAGGCATTACTACTAACCTTTCCTTGGAAGTTACATTAAATTTTTTTATTTCAATTAAAGCTAACTTCTTTCCAGTAAATTAAAAACCATTCATGTAGTTTAAAATTTTTAAACACTGTCTATAATGTTTGTTCATTTTGTAAACTTGTTTATTTTCTTTTTGAAGTACCATTATACAGAATTATTTGTTATTAGTCCCTAATTTACAATGAAATGATTTTCAAAAGGTTTCTATTGTCATTTTACATTTTGTCCTGTTTTATTCAGACTTTAAAGTATTATGAGGCCTCATAGGTATGTATCAGCTTTCATCTTCATTCTATATCATCTCACATCTTGCAACAAGATCATCTGCTTTTATCCTATCACTTTCTTACAAAATCCTTGAATTTGTCCCCTTTTGATTGTAGGACACACTCCAAACTTCTAGTAGTATTCAGCATATTTTGGTTTGCCTGTGGCAGTCTTTAAGGTTATTAAGCTATTTTCTCTCAGTTCATCGCACTTTGTCAAGCTGAGCAATTTTAGGAAAAACTACTCCTTTGCTGGCTCTGCCAAAGCTTTTAATGGCTGAGTGAGAAAGCACTTGCCCATGTTGCTTCTAGTGCTTCATTGCTGTTGAGTGTCTGGCTGTTACAGTGACTTCTAGTTGCAGCAGCTGAATTTAGTTTGCCCTTTGTCCCTATATTTGAAAAACTGCTTTCATGAGCCCCCCCCCCCCCTTGAGACTGTAACCTAAGACTCTCCTGGAAGATGAGTCCCAGACACACAGCCCCTTCCTCTAAATGTTAAAGTTTTAATCATCCCATTTTCAATTGTCTCCTGGGTTTAGTTGTGATAACTCTTCCATGGAAGTCACACTGATTGAGGAAGACCAATATCATCCCAAACTTTTGAAATTCTGCACCACAATTGGTCTCTGGTGACCTCCTTTGGGTGCCTCCTACTGAGCTGTTCCAGGATGTATTATATGATGTTTCCAAGTATACAATGCCTGGGAAGGAAGAAGCAGAATAAAACTTTAGGAGAAATACCAAAATCTTAGACTTGGCATACTGGTATTACTTTAGATGTAATATTCTTGCTAATGTGACACATTGAATACCCTGACCTCTTTTCTAGGGAATAAGCCGAAAAAATATGCAGTGATGCAATAGGCTATGGAGTTGTCAAAATGTGGCTTGAGTTTTGGGAAATATGTAGCTTGTTGAATAGCTGGGGCTTTAGAGAAGGTGATGAACTGGAGCAGCTGGGGATTAAAACTTGCTCAAGTCAACAGATTCAGAAACTCTAGTTTCTCAATATGAACTATATAGGGGATAGTCATTTATGGAAACCATTTTTCTTGTCTGCTATGTTTTATGTATAACTGGAATTTTCATTTTCCCCCATTTGTTTCAGTGTGAATGTAATTACTCATGGAAGCAATTTATTATGGATTCTTTAACATGTATTTTCAACATTTGTCAATCACTATCAGCCTCCATTGATTTATTTTTCTTTATGTGAAGATTCTCCTGGTTCTTGGAATTCCATTTGTTTTGTTTCATCTATTTTGGGCATTGTTTTATGAAATTCTGGACTTTATTATACCAGGTATCTTCTGATTCTACCGTGAAGAAAAGGAAGTCCTTGTTACTGCTAAGAGGAGACCTACTTCCCCAGTCACTTTTCCTTGTCTTGTCACTGTGTGTGTGTGTGTGTGTGTGTGTTTCTTTGTCATTGCTGATTGTAGAGGAGCCATTCTTCCTCTGGATCCCTTGTGGAAGGGAAGAAAGGCTTCTAGTTACTTCTCTTCCACCAATATTGCAAGGATAAAGGGTTTACTCTTCCAGCCTTCTTACTCAAAATTCTATGATTTGACTCTAAAGATAGCTGAATCATTATGGAAGAAGCATATTGCCATCATAAAATATTTTTTAATTTTAGAACACATTTTAGACACATAAGCAGAGAGAAGAATATAACAGCTCCACATACCCATAATTCAAGTTTAGCAAATATTACCAGTCTGTTATCTTTCTCCCCAAAAGCTTTTTCAAACATATATTTAACAATACATGATATTAAATTTTAGTAATTCATGCTTTATAGATAATTAGAAAAATAAGACCAATTCAATCCTCATTTTTAACAAAATCAATAAAATATTTTAATCAGATATTCATAATATCACAAAAAGTCTTTTTTTTTTTACTCAGGTTGTTTTTTGTTTGCTTTTGGGCACTCAGGAGTGCTCAGAATTAATCTTCATTGTATGCTCAGAAACCTGGGGGTGGGGGTGGGGTGGGCATTGGGAGGCCACAAAGATGCTCAGGATGAAACTTGGGTCAGTTGTGTGAAAGGCAGGTACTTTGCCCTCTGGCCTCATTCTCAGTGCTTTTTTAAATTGCAGTTCTGTTTTTTAAAACAAACAAATGAGTGAGGGGAGCTGGAGCTATAAAACAACAGTTAGGATGTTTGTCTTGCATGCTGCTGACCTGGACTAAATCTCCAGCATCACATATGATCTTTCAAGCACCATAGGAGAGATTTCTGAACCCTGAGCCAAAAGTAATATATGAGCACCAGTAAGTATGATCCCAAAACAAATTAACAAAAAGAAACAAACAAAAGCTCCCTTATTGGTACTTGTTACCTATCTTTCAACTCTCTTTAATGACCAAATTCTGTAAAGAAGATAGGTAATCTTACTGTCTAATTTCTTTATCTCCAAATTTTTCTAATTCACTTTGCTTATAAATTTTTATTTTATTTGTTTCGATGAGATTTTTGCTTTCTCTTCCCCTTACTTCTATTGTTGATGTGATGTCATGGTGTGTGTGTGTGTGTGTGTGTGTGTGTGACATATTGGTTGCAGTGTTTACACACTTGGATTGTGCTGCACTTAATCTTAAACTTGTGGTACCTGGAATTAGTCCATCAGTGCCTAGGACTGAACTTGCCAATGTGAGGTCAAACTGATAAGCAAATTAACAGACTTTTTATGTAAGACAAGTATACTATCACTGAACTATATTCCTAAGCTCTTCAATATGTTTTGATTATGATTTTTTGCTACTACAAATCATTGGGGGTCGGAAAGATAGTGCAGGATTTAAGACACTTGCCTTGCATATTGTCAATCCTGGTTTATTTCTGGAATCACATGTGGTCTTCTACAGCATCCACAGAACTGATCTCTGAAATTTGAGCTAAGAGAAAAGCTCTGAGAACCACCAGGTATACCCCCTACTGCCTAAATAAATCTATTATAAATAGTCAAGGTCACCAGCGGTGCCCATGTTGTCTAATATAATGGTTTTTGTTCAATATTTACTCACCACATAGGCAGCAGAGGAAGCTCATATTTCATATTTCATATTTCTGAAACACCTTTCCTGGACATCATGGTTGCTTTCTTTTTTTTTAATAAATATGGAATGCTTCACGAATTTGTGTGTCATCCTTGTGCAGGGGCCATGCTAATCTTCTCTGCATTGTTCCAATTTTACTATATATGCTGCCAAGCGAGAACTGCTTTCTATTTTTATACTAAACTAGTTACTCTGATGCTTCTTGATCTCTGTTTTGGTATAATTTCAGGAAATGCAGTGCCATCCTCACTTCAGTTTTGTGTATAGTTTCCTTGAGCTTTAAAATTTCTATGTTTGTTCTCAACTTTTCCCCTGATCTCCAGTTATATGACAAATTAACTGAATGTGTATCTTGTCCTGAAGGTTAAGTGGAGATCTGAAGTTTTAAAACATCCAAACAAGACTATACTTCTTTCTAAATCACTCTCACTTTAGTAAATGGCAAATACTAAAAGGAAAGCAATTAATGGGACCAGTTGATGCTTTAAAGTTGTCTGTGAAAACGTCTTTGAAAGATAATTGGAGCAGAAATTAAAACAATGGAAAATATTCATTCAGGAATCAATACAAACAAGATGCAAGAGAAAGGGAGAATAGGAGATAAATAAAAGGGGTGGGATGAGAGGAGAGGAGAGTCACAGAAGGAAATGGATCCATATATATATTTATATATTCATATATGTGGGGGGAGTTATTATTATTCATTTCCTTATGCCTACACCAACTATCAATAATTTCTTGTTTCTATCTTTAAAACATATCTGAAACCTGACTAGATTTCACTCACTGCTTTCATTACTGCTATCTTTTTCCAAGTCCTACCATCTTTCAGTAGACTTCTCAGTGATCTTTCATCAAAACTCATCTATCTATCTATCTATCTATCTATCTATCTATCTATCTATCTATCTATCTATCTATCTACCTATCTATCTATCTATCTATCTATCTATCTATCTATCTATCTATCTATCTATCTATCTACCTATCTATCTATCTATCTATCTATCTATCTATCTATCTATCTATCTATCTATCTATCTATCTATCTATCTATCATCTATCTATCTACCTATCTATCTATCTATCTATCTATCTATCTATCTATCTATCTATCTATCTATCTATCATCTATCTATCTGTCTGTCTGTCTATCTATCTACCTACCTATCTATCATCTATCATTTATCATCTATTTTATCCATGAAGGTACCTCATTACTACACCCTTGCATGTAATCCTGGTGGCTATCAATGCTCACCATTACTGAGTGAATAAGGGACCTCAACTCACATCAACCAAAGTAATAAGCCATGAAAATGATTATTTAGTGAGCCTTAAGTCACTTCTTTGCTCAGTCAGTATTATGCAATGGGTGTCTAAAATCACATATTATATTAAAATTTTTAGTTTTAATGCAAATGAAGTGAACCCTCTCAAGTCATCTTCATTTGCCTTTCTCCTTGCTTTTTCTATTGCAGACCTAGCTGTGCCCATAATATACCTCATATATGCCAAGCTCATATTTTATGGAGCAATTATTGCTGTTGTTGTCTAGGACATTATTCCTCCAGGTATTTACCTGACTCCTCATTACCAATTTCTGCTCAAATATCTCTTTAGCAAGCCTTGCATGACAGCTTTATTTAAGTACCTTACAATCTTAATTAAGTACTTAATTCTATATGCTCTATCTTTTGCCATGATTTAAAATGTATTTGTAGACTTTATCCACTAAAGAGGATTTATTAGTTAACCTCTTTATTGTCTCTCATATTCACAAAGCTTCCATTTTTGTAACTATAGTTCAATAAATGTTGCTGAATGAAGAGATGCATCTATCCAGAACTATAACTTTCCTGCTTTCCAAATAGTATACTGAGATCAGAGAGGTAGGACTACATGCTATGGACTTCAACTTGTTAAGTTGGTGGCAGAGTGGGAGATCCATTACTTTTATTTAGTATCTTAGTCCAGAGCAAGTTTTAAAACATGAACTGAGCATTCTATTAATCCCACTGCCTGATAAAAAATACAGTGTTTGCTGAATGTTATTTTGTCTCTTTATCAATAATGCAACCTGGCTGGCACTTCCCAGGGTTTCCCAAAGTGGGAGAGGAGGAGCAGAACACCTCTGCTGGTTTCTCCTCTAAAATGGAGACTTTGCAACGTCAGCTGCCGTGCCATTGTTGGACAACAATACGTGTCTCAAAGGCAAAGGAAAAGTTCCCACACTCTGTGCTCCAGACGCCTGGCTGGTGAGCTCTGGTCTCCCCATTACTCTTGGGTTCCTTGTTTCTTTTTCCTCTCTCTTTGTTATGTCATCTATTCATGGACAGGGCAAGATGCCATGCTATTCTTTTTCAATTCTGGATCAGTCTCTTATTAGCTATTTTCCTTGGGTGCCCTATTCATGAAAACTCAACCACCCCCAGTTGCAGCAGGTTGAAATCCTTGGAAAGTGAGAGGCACATTTTTCCTGCTTGGTTTGTGCTTTTCCTGTGATTCAGCAATCTTCAGAGGGAGCTCTTCATCCTAATTCGTTACTGTGGCCTATGCAGGTTCAAGGAAGCTAAGTTCAGTCCATATTTTGTGGATATTCCTGGGGAGGGAAAGTGCTAAAACTAAATTACATCAATGTGAGCTTGTTTGGTAGGTTGCCTGATCAATCTGTAGTTTATAGAGAACAGTTCACTTCTTTTTTTTTCAAAAGGGATTAATTGGGAGATTTTGTTTGGCCTTGTGTTCAGGAGTGACCATTAGTCATGCTAGGCTAACCATATGTAGTGCCAGGCAACAATTCTGGATTAAATGCATACAAGGCAAGTTCCTTAATTCCTCTACCATCAACCCATCCCCAACCCCATATTTAGACCTGAAAATGGGAGTGCTATGATGATAAGAATAAATTAGAAGAGATTAAATACATGATGTTCAGGTCACTTAGGGTTAAACTAATTTTTCTCTATGTGTATTTCCTGTCTCCCCTGCTGAGTTTTAATATTTTCCTAAAATACCCTGACCACTTTCTCCACTCAAATGTGGTGTTAAGTGTAACAACCAACCTGGTGAAAATCAGTGCTTTATATTATGCTTTTAGTGATTCTTTTGAAGGGATCTGAACCCAGGCAGAACATTCTTTCATCTTGCAGAACTTAAGTGCAAGATGTTGGGAAGTGGAGCTTCAATCCATGTAACATGTGCTCTATCCTTTTGTCTGTGAAGGTCAGTTAAGTATTTATATAGATGCATACACATGCTCGGTGTATGCATTTGTGTAAGTAAATGAAACAACTGAATAGGGTCCTGAAATCATAAAGTGGGAAAATGCATCAAGTGTGATTACAATAAATGGAATTCTAAATCAGGACTCAAACGTACAAAACTCGCATGCCTTTGAATTGGTAAAAAACTCCTTTTCTTTTCACAAATTTGGTTTCTTTATATTCAGAATAAAGTTATTAATAATAGAAATTTATAGGGCCAGTATGGAATTCAGTAATGTACATATATATGAGGTATATTTAGTAGAGCTCTGCTATGTATGTGTATTCAATAATTTTTATGCATTATAGTTAATACAATTTATGGTGCATAGAATAAATAAACAATAATAGAGTGGATTTATTTTCAGGTGCCCACTGGCTGTACTCAGGCATTGCTTATTGTTCTATACCCAGGAATATTTCCTGATGGTGCTTGAAATATGTGGTTCCTGAAGTTGAACCAGGGCTTGGTTTGTGCAGGGCAAGTATCTTAACCTTCATATTATCTCTTTGCAACCAGAATTAATTGCTTCTTTTTTGTTTGTGTTTGTTTTGGCCACACCTGGTGGTCCTCAGGAGTTACTCTCTGCTCAAAAATCACTCCTGGCAGGCTCGAGGGACCATATGAGATTCTGGGGATTGAACTTGGGTCTTTCCTGGGGTGGCAATATACATAGTCCTATTGCTATATTATCACTTCTCCAGCCTCATTTCGTTAATTTTAGTAAGTAATTTTTTTGTTTTTTAAACAATGTTTTATAGAAAAAAACTGGCTTACAAGTTGTTCATGATACATTTGTTTCAGGCATTCAATGTTTCAGCACCAATCCTAGCACCAGTGTGACCTTCCTTCCACCATCTTTTAAAATTCAATAAATTCTTCAATTGAATGTTGTGAGATATATAATTATAAAGTTTTTAATGACTGAGTTTCAGTCATATGATGTCAACCAGACACATTCTTGACAGAAAAGAAAAAGGTGGGAGGGCAGATACTTCTAGGATTGTCCCTCTCAGTTGAGTCAGCTATTTAATACACTATTTAATATACTCATTTTCTCACCAGTGTACATTTTCTTCCATCAATGTCCCTAGTTATCCTCCCACCTTTATCTTTCCTCCCATCAACTTGCTCTATGGCAGACATTTTTATTCTCTCTCTTTATCTTTCATTCTGTATTTGTTTTCTTTTTTTAGATACCATGGTTTGCAGCATGGTTACTGAAGGCATATCATGCACACACAAACACACACATAATATTCAGCACCCAGTTCTTGTTCAGAATGATCATTTCCAAATATCATTGTCATATTATTCCCTTTCCTTTACTAATTGCACTTACATGCTCTTTGTGGCAAGCTTCCTACTGTGGACCAGTATTTCTGACCCTTGTTTCTATTGTCTTTGGGTATTATTACTATACTATCTTTTTTATATCCCCAAAATGTGTGTGATCCAAAAGAGAAAGGAGCTGGAAGTTCCAGCTCACCCCAGGAATCTCACCACAAAAAGTGGTGAGCTTAGTTAGAGTAATAACTGCATTTTGAACTGTCCTAAAAATGAGAACCTATGAGGAAATGGAGAGCCTGTCCAGAGTACAGGCGGGGGGTGGTTGGGGAGGAGGGAGATTTGGGACAATGATGATGGGAACGTTGCACTGGTGATGGGTGGTGTTCTATACATGAATGAAACCCAAACACAACTATGTATGTAATCAAGGTGTTAAAATAAAATAAAAAGAAAAAAAAAGAAAAATGAAAAAAAAATGTGTGACCGATTTGTCAAATCCTATACCTCTGACTCACTTTGCTTAATATTCTTCATATCAATTAATGCATAAGCAAATTTGATGACTTCATTTTTCCTAACAGCTGCATACGATTCCATTGTGTAGGTATACCCTGGTTTCTTTATCTATTCAACTCTTTTCAGGTACTTGGGTTTTTTCCTGGTTCTGGTTATTGTGAATAGGGTTACAATGAATGTATAAGTGTAGATACCTTTTCTGCATTGTGGTTTTGGGTCCCTAGGGTATATTCCCAGGAGTAATATTGCTGGGTCATATGTATCCCAGAAATTTGTGTGTGTGTGTGTGTGTGTGTGTGTGTGTGTGTTTTGAGGAATGCTCATACTGTTTTCCAAAGAGGCTGGATCACATTCATTCTACATTCTCTGTCTACATTCCCACCAGCAATGATTAAGAGTCCCCTTCTCTCTATCCATGCCAGTATTATTTGTTTTTGTTCTTTTTGAAGTGTGCCAATCTCTGTGGTATGAGATGATATCTCATTGATGGTTAATAGTGTAAAGCATTTTTATGTGCTTTTTGATAATTTGTACTTCTTCTTTGAGAAAGTTTCTGTTCATCTCTTGTCCCCATTTTTTATGGGATTAGACTCTTTTTCTCATTAAGTTCTACCAGTAGTAAAGGAACCTTTTATATGTCACAGAAGAAGAATGTTCAATGTAGTCATGTCTGCACAGGTCAGAAAATTAAGAATAAAAAAAGCTCTTAAGCATGATGATTTTTAAGCTTTAGAAAGGTCATGTCTGCAACATATCTAAGAATTTTGGGAAAAATCCAAGGAATTTTGGGGCCAGACCGATGGCACAGTGGTAGGGCATTTGTCTTGCATGCAGCTGACCCAGGACAGACCTGGGTTCAACCCCCCAGCATCCCATATGTTCCCCAACCCAGGAACAATTTCTAAGCAAATAGCCTGGTCACCAGGTGTGGGGACCCCCCCCCCACCAAAAAAAAAAAAGAATTTTATGGTAGGCTGATTTTGTTAGTTTGGTGGTGAGAAATGTACACAGTTGCTTTGGAGTTGGATTGTGCCATACATTAGTTAACAGTAGGCAGTGATAACAGCATAAGCACTCTTACTCAGTGGAATGGTGTTCCAGAATGAAACAAAACAAAACAAAACAAAAAACAACAAACAAAAAAAGTGGGCCTAAAATATAAGGATGTGAGCCTGGGAGTCATGAAAAATGATGTCTAGTTGTGAAACTAAGCAGAAAGAAGTTCATCTATAAGGAGGTTAGTAAAGAAACAAATTCAGGCACTTACCCAGGTAACTGAGCATGTAAGATGGAATGAAAATGAGATGATGAAGTCTGGAGATTTTATCAGGATTCATAGTACAGTAGTAAGTACTTTTTATAGTGTGTAATCGGAAGCAAAACTGGTTTGGAAGGTTGATAAAAGAGAAGAAACAGGGTGATAAGAAGTAGAATGATTTCCATTTGTTTTTGTTTTTGTTGGTTTGTTTTTGTTCTGGGTTACAGTGTTTGAGAGCTACTCCTGCTTTAGTGCTTAGAGTTTCTTCAGGAATTATTTGGAGACTGTTCAGTGCTAAGAATGGAAGCTGATTGGACCAGAGGATGTACATCAGGTAAGATGTTTGCCTTGCATACAATCAACCCTAATTTGATCCCTAGCATCCCAAATGTTTTCCTGAGTAATTCCTGGGTATAGACCCAGGAGTAAAATTTGGGAATTTTTGGGTGTCACCTTAAAACAAAACAATAGCAAATAAAATGGGACCTGGGCTCTACCACTAGTCCTGGTGATTTCCCTTTGCCTGAAACTCAATTCTAGGACATAGTACATAGAGTGCAAAACATGGACAGTCTAATAAATCTTTAAAGAAAGAAAGGTGTTTGAAGTTACAGAGGAACTTTGGAACAAGAAAGCCAACAATAAAGAATCATTAATGATCAGAGTTAAAAAGAGACCTCAGAGACTGGCCTTCTAAACACAAATTTTAATTTAATTCAGTACTCTCTATTCTACTCCCAACTGGCAGTATTTTTCTGAGAACTTCTTGGTAAATTGACTTTTTAGCTGTTATCAAGCTACAGGAGAATTTTAATAGAGGAAGTTGACAGGAAAAGCAGTCTCTCTATCCCCTCTCTTTCTTCTTTTTGAGGGGTGCCACACCCAGAGAAGTGGAGATGCTCAGGGGTTACATCTGACTCTGCACTCAGAAATTACTTCTGGTGTCCTTGGGGGAATATATAGGGTGCTAGATATCAAACCTGGACTGTCAGCTTTCAAGGCACAGGACCTATCTGATGTACTATCCTTTCACCCTCAATGCTGTTTTTCTTGTTCTATGCAGAAACAAAATCCATTGCATGCATTTTAGTCTCAAAATAACTTACATCCTACTTCTTGTACACTTAAATACCAACATCAAAACAGAGATGCTTAGAAAGATGACATGATTCTTGCCAATAGATCTGGGTTTGAGTTCCAGCTCTATCAAATACTAATTCTTTTATCTTTCTGCAAGAGTAGATTCACTAAGCAAATCAGTGACCTTCTCAATCCTGAAGCATTACAATGATCGGGACTGCATTTTAACATAAACCAAGTTCTAACTCCCATTTCTTGGATTACTTTGCTCTAGAAACTGTAATTCCCTTGAGGGTGTAGGTTGATATAGTCTTTGTGTTAAAACAGAGGGGATCCTACTGATACTTTACAGGACATCATGACATGAAAGAATTTAAAGAGGCACATATTTGATGACATATCTTTTTAGCTAAAAATGTGCATATTATTACCTTGCATATGCAATCCAGTCTGTAATGTCTCAGCTTCCTTTAACTGCAATCCCAAGACTGACACAGATGTTATTGCTCCCCAATTACAGTGTTTTCTGCTTAGAGGCATCTTGTCTTCTGTAATATATCATGAGCCAGAATCCCAGTGCTAAACATTAGCTGGTAATTTATGACCCTACCTTCTGAAGCACAGAGGACAGCTATAGCTCACTTTGGACTTGGAAAAGCACTCCAAGTTTTCCCTCGGCTCATTTTTCCTCTTTTCTTTTTCTGCATTTGCTCATTACTATATCTTTTCAATTTAGGGATGGCCTGGATCCTGCCATGTAAATCAAAGAAGAGAGGGTCTGACTTAGCGGCCTACCCTGGATCACCTGGAACCTATTATGATACAGGATCATAAACACCTCCATTTTCCCTTTAGAGAGAGACCAGACTCACTGAAGTTAAGCTACCTGCATAAGAGTTGAGTGCGATCAGCTGTACTTAATCTTTAAATGTCCAACGCACTGATAACCTTTGGCTTGCTTTGATAACTATGAAATAAATTCTCACTGCATTGGAAACCAGCATTATGGTTTCTATTCAAGGCTATATCTTGGAATCTTGGACTGTATAGAAGTTCTTTGAGATATCAAGGGCCAGTTGCTGGCTGTCAGGCACTTAATTTCTAAGCCTGCCTCTGCCAACTTTAAATTTCCTCAGGGAATGGCTGGGCATTTGTGCATTACCAAGCTTAAGGAACTGGATGGGGGTGAAAGCCATTTGGAAGTGAGAGAAAGAGAGGAAAAAGAAGGATACATCAAATTAAAGGCTGTAGACATTGTATCACACACAAACACACACACACACACACACACACACACACACACACACACACTAGATCTAAGTGCAAGCTTCTTGGATTTGAGTCCAACTCTTCTATTCTTCCAACTCTGAAATCTTGAGAAAAAGGATGTTAACTCTTTTGGCTTTGTTTTTCTTCCTTTGTAAAATGAGAGGAATGCTGGTGCTTCCCAAACTTTTATGTATACAAATATCACAGTATCTTAAAGGTTTGTTGAGAGGAATGTGTTACTCAAAATATATAAAGTTATTTGAAAAGTTGCCAACCCCAATACTATATGTATCAGTTTTACTATTGAACATAATATAAAGAGAAATTCCTTACCTCATTATAAAGCCTATCATTTTCTATGCTATCAGATTCCTGTACTTTGAAATAACTTTAATGTAATTATGTCTTCATTTATTCTTTTTTACATTTTGATATTCTGAAAATCTTTATGATTCTCTATGTATAGTCACCAATTTTCTACTGATAATGAAAAAAATAAATCTACTTAGATTTCACTGATGTTCTAATTTTAAATTATTGGTAGTGATTAAATTAACTTTAGTTTCTTTTTTAAAATTAATATCTTTATTTAAACACCTTGATTACAAACATGATTGTGGTTGGGTTTCAGTCATATAAAGAGCATCCACCCCTCCATCAGTGCAACATTCCCATCACCAATGTCCCAAATCTCCCTCCTCCCCACCCCACCCTCGCCTGTATTCTAGACAGACTCTCCCTCATTCATTCACATTGTTATGATACTTCTCAATGTAGTTATTTCTCTAACTGCACTCATCACTCTTTGTGGTGAGCTTCATGTAGTGAGCTGGAACTTCCAGCCCGCTTCTCTTTTGTCTCTGAAAATTATTGCAAGAATGTCTTTCATTTTTCTTAAAATCCATAGATTAGTGAGACTATTCTGCATTTATCTCTCTTCCTCTGAATTATTTCACTCAGCATAATAGATTCCATGTACATCCATGTATAGGAAAATTTCATGACTTTACTCTCCTGACTGCTGCATAATATTATTGTATATATGTACCACAGGTTCTTTAACCATTCATCTGTTGAAGGGCATCTTGGTTGTTTCCAGAGTCTTGCTATGGTAAATAGTGCTGCAATGAATATAGGTGTGAGGAAGGGATTTTTGTATTGTATTTTTGTGTTCCTAGGATATATCTCTAAAAGTGTTATAGCTGTATCATATGGGAGATCAATTTCTAGGATTTGGAGGAATCTCCATATCGCTTTTCATAAAGGTTGGACTAGATGGAATTTCCACCAGCAGTGGATAAGAGTTCCTTTCTCTCCACCTTCCCACCAGCACTGCTTGTTCTCATTCTTTGTGATATGTGCCAATCTCTGTGATGTGAGATGGTACCTCATGGTTGTTTTGATTTACACTCCTTGATGATTATTGATGTGGAGCATTTTTTATGTGTCTTTTGGCCATTTTTATTTCTTTTTTTGTCAACTTGTCTGTTCATTTCTTCTCCCTGATTAACTTTATTTTTAATTTAGCAGACATGTATCACATACTCCTGGGGATACAGCATTTGGTTATAATCCTGCAGCAAACTCTGATGTTAAAAATACAAAGGGGCTCTGAGATATATTTATGGTAGCATGTCTGCATTGTAGAAAACTGTGAGTGTGATATCCCAGATGGTATTTGGGATCCCTGTACTACAAGGTGAGTAGTGACCAAAGCACCACAGCCAAGTGTGCATGCAACAAAACCAAAGTATGGGACACCTAGGAAGTACTGCAACTCAGAGAGCAAATTAAAATTAAAATAAGGTGATGTGACCTATGGCCATTGCAACAGTAACAACAATATTAACAAAAGGGAATGGAAAGGAGAACATATTATTTCAACAAAACATGATGGGTATTATGACAAAAAAGTAGAGGAAACACATAGTAAGGGGCCTAATTGAAAAGAAAATTCTATTTGATGAGTCTTGGTAAAAAAGAAGTTAATTAGTCAAGAGTTGGACTAAGTTTTGAGAGAATTAGTAGGTATTAGATAATTATTTATAGTTCTGATTATGTCTTATCAACATTTTTTCTTTAGCAAGGACTATAATCTTGATCTGAATCTATTAGACTTTCAAAATTCATTGTTAAATTGATCAAAACAGTACATTATACTTCCCATTTTGCTTCTCCTTAAACTAAATTATATTATATATTTAAATGTATATTTAATAGTCTAAAAGTCCATAAGGGGAAATAACAGATCAGGCAGTTAAATAGATTGGTATCAAATATTGGCTGATTATCTCTCTAGAATTAATGGCCAAAAAGAACACTAGTGGCACCATGTATGTGCTTTAAAAAATGAAAGAACTATATTATTATGTTGTACTTATATATTATATATGATTTAGTTATAAAAGTATAATGAAAATATTTATAGATAATATACTTTCAATTAAAATGTTCATAGAGATAACATTGATTTCAAGGAATACATTTTGAGCGTAGGGCATTTGCCTTGCACATGGCCAACCTGGGTTCCATCCCCAATATCTAATATGATCTCCTTAACCTACAAGGAGTAGGTTTCTGAGGACAGAGTCAGAATAACCTCTGAACACCACCTGGTATGGACCAAAAACCAAAAAGAAACTGGCACATCTACACAACTCAATACTACTCAGCTGTTAGAAAAAATAAAGTCATGAAATTTGCTTATACATGGATGGATATGGAAGTTGAGTGAAATGAGTCAGACAAAGAATAATTTCACTCATTGTGGGAATATAAAAAAAGATAGTAAGGTAATATCTGGAGACAATAGAGATGATAACAAAGAGGACTAGTCAATGGTAGAAAGCTTGCCACAAATAGAATAGTAAGGAGACCACTATGATAATGATAGTTAGAACTGGTCACAATAACTTGGTGTTTGATGGAGATAAAGTGATATGCATGTACCCCTTCATTAACAATAGTTCAAAAAACAGTGAAAGAAAAAAAGAAAGAGAGAGAGAGACGAGAGAGAGAGGAGTAAGGTGGCTGCACCAGCGTAATGCAAGGGAGAGAGTGGGAAGAAAACTGGAGACGTGGTGGGGGGGGGCAGGAAATGTTTGTGAGTCAAGAGTGGTATACATTGTAAAACTAAAACTCAATATAAACACCTTTTGTAATCATGGTGTTTAAATAAGGTGAAACTGTATTCTTTTTGTTTTGTTCTGTTTTTTGTTTTTGTTTTTGAGCTCAGGGGTTACTCCTAGCCATGCACTCAGAAATCTCTCTTGACTCAGGGCTATCTGGGACGCTGGAGATTGAACCCAGGTCCATCCTGGATCAGCCGTGTGCAAGGTAAATGCCCTGCCCATTGTACTATTGTTCTGGCCCCAGTTCAAAGAATAGTTTTTTAAGAAAATTACATTCACACTATAAATCACAATTCATTGAACTTTTGCCTTAGAAATCAAGTTGCTGGTGAGAATGTTGTCTGGTTCAGTCCAAATATAAAACAGTATGGAGGGTTCTCAATAAACTTATAATTGAGATGTCATATGACCCAGAAATTCCACTCTTGGGTAACTATCCTCAGAACAGAAAAACTACTCATTCAAAAGGACTTCTGCACACTGCTTTGAATTGCAGCACTTAGTACAATAGCTAAGAGTTATAATCAACTTAGATGTCCTACAACAGATGACTGGTTCACAAAGATGTTGCACATATATACAATATATACATATAAACACATACATACACATATATAAAATGATATACAATAAATACACATATATAAATATATATGTCGCTCTTAGGAATGATGCAGTTATGTAATTCCGTAACATAGATGGAATTGGAAGATAATCATGTTATATGAAGTAAGCAGAAGAAGGATAAGTACAGAATGTTGTAATTTATATGTGGCATTTAGAATAACTGCATGAAATAATGCAGTGGTTTAAGTGGTGTCCAGAACACTCTTGGACTAGAATATAATGAGAAGGAGAGAAATTGAGTGGAGGAGAAAGAGAAATGTGAAATAACAGGGAAATGTGAATATTTCAAATGTGAAATAATAGGGGTCAAGTGTTTTCACGTACATTGGTGTTAAAAAAGGACAGAATTAAATATCCAAACCATGAATCAACACCTCTGAAATAATGAGACCCAAGCATTAACAAAAAAACTTTAAAAGGTGCCTATTATGATGGGAGGCTGGGGCGGAGAAGATATGGGATAGACTCTGGGAACAATGGTGGAGACAGTTGGACACTGATGGTGGGATTGGTGCTGAAATATTGTATGTCTAATACTTAACTATGAATAACTTTGTAAATGACAATGCTTTAAATTAAAAATTAATTAAAAAGGCAAAACTAAAATAAATAAAAATTAATTGGGTTAACCAGACTTAATTTATAACATTTAATTACAGTGATGTCATTCACCTCAGTGATAGAGCATTGGGACTCTGAATATCTTTAAAAATGCATTTCTAATTGATTGAACTAAAACTCATTTGTTGAGAATACCCGTTTTATGTGATTAAATATTCTTTATATTTAATTCATTAATTTTATAATGAAATTGACAGGTATGTTTTAGTTAATATTCACCAAAATTATAACAAAATGCAAATTAGATGCTTTCAAGCTAATGTGCCCTCTTTGAAGATTAATTTATAAAATACAGGATAGTCGAATTTATGATATGATATTAACATTATCCTGTGCTGGAAAAGGAAGTATGTATAAGAGAAGACTACTTTATATATGTCTTACCAAAGTAATTCACTAGTTCAACAAAAACCAAGACTATTAAGGAGAAGGAAGCACTATTTTACTATTAAGACAATCTTTTGTTTTAGATATAAAGTCAGTGTAAAATAGGACTTACTGCGTTTAAGTAAGAATTATTGTTGGTGAGGAAATGATATAAGCTAAAAGTAGTGACTTTACCATTTGCATTTAGCAAAAGGTCAAACAATATTTGACAGATTCCTGTGAGCAAATTAATATCAAATATAATAATGAATTACCATATATGTTTATTGGCCTAAAATAATGTTTTGTTAATTACTATTATAATGATTTCTATAAAATGTTTTTTACTTTAGATTTATATTTTCTTTGGAGGCACTGTGAAATTTCTAGATTTTAAAATTATAGACCTTGGGGCCGGCGTGGTGGTGCTAGAGGAAAGGTGTCTGCCTTGCCAGCGCTAGCCTAGGACGGACAGCAGTTTCATTCCCCTGTGTCCCATATGGTCCCCCAAGCCAGGAGCGACTTCTGAGCCCATAGCCAGGAGTAACCCCTGAACGTTACTGGGTGTGGCCCAAAAACCAAAAAAAAAAATTTATAGACCTTGATTTAAATTCTGACTATTACCCACCAATTATATAATCTTTTCTTTTTTAATTTTTGTTTTTTTTTTCCAGCCACACCCGTTTGATGCTCAGGGGTTACTCCTGGCTAAGTGCTCAGAAATTGCCCCTGGCTTGGAGGGATCATATGGAATGCCGGGGATCGAACCGCAGTCGTTCCTCTGCTAGCATTTGCAAGGCAACCTTACCTCTAGTGCCACCTTGCCGACCCCTAATTATGTAGTCTTAAGATATGTCAAAATCCTGCTTGTAAATTTTTCTTTTATAAAATGAATACTAATATGTATATGAAATTAGATAGCAAAGTCTATATAGGTAAGTATTCTTATAAATTAGTAATTAACAGTGAGCAAATTAATATTCATTCCTATCAGTATTGCTGTGCAATAATATAGCAGGTAGGGAGTTTGCCTTACATGAAGCCGACCTGAGTTTGATCCTCTAGCATCATATATGATTCCCTGAGCCCTAACAAGAGTTATTCCTTAGCAGAGAGTCAGAAGAAAACCCTGAGCACCACTGGTGCTCTCTAAATAAATTAATTATTGAAATTGATAAGTTAAAAGGTGAATAATAATATGTTGAGTAAATTTCAGAGATATAATAAAGCTAGACTAAACATAGGTTGTGTAATAATTGAATTTTATAGACATATCAAACTAGATTTGCCCATCTTATTTCATTAGTTTTTTAAATATTCCTTGCTTTTTGTATTTAAAAGGGAAGACCGCTCTTGGGTACATACCTTTATAATCAAAGGCCTAGTCTCCAATTTATTTAACAAACTACCCTGTATTCTCAGATGACACTTTCATAACCAGTCTGTTCTCTATGTTTTAGAACCTACCCTAGTTCAGGACCCAATGCATGTAGTTCTGTATTTTCAAGGAGCTTATAACCTAGTGGAAAAGGACTGATCTATGAGTGGTCTATGAAATTTATAGGGTGCTTTAACAATAGAGAGCATAGGGACCTTATCTGGCATTTCTGAGAAATGTCATTTAATTCACTGAACAAATATTTGGTGAATACTTAGTATGGACTATACATATATTAGGCCTGGTTGTATATTTAAAAGTAATGTAACAGATATACTTTGTAAAAATTATGGTTAGGTTGGAACCTAGATAATGAATTGGAAATAATTATATGACAGAAGACAATTTTTAGAAGCTAACTGGAGGACTGATGAAAATGAACTGTTCAGCTGATTCTTTTTTTTTCTGAATTAGACAGTTGGTAGATGGAAATTACTTTAATAAAAGAGATCAATAACAGGTTTGAGGAATTATGGGTTGAAGATTCGTGTACTTCTTTGAACTAAGTTTTTTTTGGCTACAATATGTTCTGGGGGACCTGTATAACTACACAGAGTGGTGGTATGGAAACCACGTGGTGCCAAGAATCAAACCCAGGGCCCTGTGAATTTCATGATTCACCACCATCACACCACTTAGATACTGCAAACAGAGGAGGTCTCCAGCCGCCAATGGTCACTTAAGTAAAACACCCTGAAATTCCAGCACCCCACCCACCCACCCTATGAAAACAACAATGGGAAAACTAAGAAAGACATCAATAGCTGGAAATATGGAGAGAAATTCTAACAGATTTCCAAGTCCTCCAAAATGCACGAACTTAATAGATGAGGACCTAAAATCAGCATTTAGTGTCTTAGCAATGGATTTCAAAGAATCACTAACCAAAGAAATTAAGAAATTCATAGACAAGTAATTCATCCAAGTCAAAGAAGAGTTCTATCAGAAGATGAGAGTGTCCATATAAACGGAACTAAGGGAACAAAATAAAATGCGATTAAGCCACAGTAGCAAAATTATACACATAGAGAATCATATGGAAGAACTTGAAGACAAATTACAAGCCAGAAACAACAAAGAAGTCAACAAAGAAATGGAGAGAGGGGCTGATGTGATGGTTCTAGAGGTAAGGTGTCTTGCCTTGTAAGTGCTAGCCTAGGACCAACCGTGGTGCGATCCCCCGAGCCAGGAGCAATTTCTGAGCACATAGCCAGGAGTAACTCCTGAGCATCAATGGGTGTGGCCCCAAAACAAAACAAAAACAAGAAATGGAGAGAAAACATTGGAAGAAAATATAAGGTACATAATGAACAAAGACAAAAGAAATAATCTACATATAGTAGGAATATTAGAAGGGTAGGAAAAGGGAAAGGGAAAGAACAAGTAGGGAGAAAAATAATAGAAATTTTTCCCACCCTCTGGAAAGAGATACCTGTACAAATCCAAGAGGCAAAAAGAGTCCCTAATAATATAGACCCTAATAGACCAACACCAAGACATATTGTAATCCAAATGGCTAAAAACAAAGAGAAAGATGAATTATTTAGAGCAATAAGGGAGAAAACAACCCTCAAGTACAAAGGAAGGAACATAAGAGTCAAATCAGATCTTTCATTTGAAACGAGTCAAGCAAGAAGACAGTTGAATAACATATTTAAACTAATTAGTAAAAAAAAAAAACAAATAAAAAATACCCTTCCAACCTAGAGTCCACATTCACATGGGAGGGAGGACTAAAAATATTCTCATACAAAAAAGAACTCTCGCTAATTGTGCTAACCAAACTGATCCTAAATGAACTACTCAGACATGAGTTACACAGCCCAAACACCCAATTGTAACAACAACAACACTCCTACATAACAACCTCTCTGTCAATAATCTTCTTAAATGTCAATGGACTAATTTAAATGTCAATGTCTGATCCAACCATAAGTTGGATCAGAAAACAAAAACTGGATATCTGCTGCCTGCAAAAAACACACTAAAAAGGACAAGATAGATACAGGCTTAGAATAAAAAAATGTAAATCAATTATTCAAGCCAATGGGGGGATAAAAGCTGGAAGCCATTCTTATATCAGATCAAATTGTATTCAACCCAAGAAAGTGTTCAGAGATAAAGATCGTCACTACTTATTGATCAGGGGAACATTAGACCAAGGAGTTCTAACTCTGATCAACATTTATGCACCAAAATGTAGAACAAGCAAAATATGTAAGGCGTTTGTTCACAAATCTAGAGAAAGATATGGAAGGAAATGTGATATAAGTAGGAGACTTCAACACACCATTATTACTCTTAGAACACCAATAGGCAGAAAACTACAAAGACATAAGAGCCCTAAAAGAGAAACTAGAAGAACTAGGACTAATGGATTGATACAGGGCCCTCCACCCTTAGAAAGCAGAAAACACATTCTTTTCATCTGCACATGGAACCGTCTCTAAAATATACCATGCCTTAAGATATAAATTTAACATTAGCATCAAACCTAAATAAATGGCACTATATCGAAGCAAAAGGTTCTGTATGGCAAAAGAAACACTAAAACTTAAAACACTGAAACTTAAAACTAGAAGACAGCTAATGTAATGGGAAAAATTTTCTTGCACTCAACACATCAGACAAAGGGTTGATATCTAGGATATACAAAGCACTCAGAAAGGTTAGCTCCACAAAACCTAATAAAGCCACAGAGAAATGGGGAGAAAGAAATGAATAGACACTTCTCTAAGTAAGACCAACAGATGGTCAATAGACATATGAAAACATGTTCACCATCACTCATCATTAGGGAAATCCAAATCAAGACAACAATGAGCTATATCACATTACACCAGTGAGGATTGCACACATCAAAAATAATGGCACTAGTCTCTTGGCGGGGATGTAGCAAGAAAGAAGCTCTCATCCACTCCTGGTGGGAATGCTGTCTGGTTCTACTCCTATGGAAAACAGTATGGAAGGTGCTCAGTAAGCTCAGAATTGAGCTGCTGCCATATGACCCAGCAATTGTGCTCCTGAGTATCTATTCCTAAGATAGAAAGACATTCATCCTAAAGTATGTATGCACACCACTATTCATTGCAGCACTCAGCACAATGGACAAGAATTGGAATACATCTAAGATGTTCAACAACAGATGAGTGGATCATGATAGAACACATTCTAGAACAAATTCTATCTTACATAAAGCCACAAATATAAGAATTATACCAACCACTCTATCAGAACACAATATCAAGACTGGCTGTAATAAAATGTAGAGAAAATATAGCAACTAGAGACTAAACAACATGTTGCACAACAACAACTGGATCAAAGAGAAAATAAAAGATGAAATAAAGAGATTCCTTGAAACCAATGACAACTAAGAAATAAATTGCCAAAATCTATGGGACACAGCAAAAGCACTAATTAAGGGGAAACACATAGCAATATAGGCCTACATTAGGAAAGAAGACAATGACAAAATCAATAATCTAAAGGGACACCTTAAATATTTGGAAAACCAACAGTAAAGTATCACAAACACAAGCAGAAGAAAAGAAAAAAAAAACTCAAGTGGAAATCAACAATATACAAACAAAGAAAATAACACAAAGTATTAATGAGACAGGAGCTGGTTTTTTGGTAAAGGATAAACAAGATAGACAAATTACTGGCAAGACTCACAGGTGAATAAAAAGGAAAATACTTAAATAAATAAGATCATAATAATGCCAAGAAATCCAAGACATCGTGAGAGTTTGTTATGAACAATTATACTCAGTTAAGCAAGAGAACCTAGAAGAAATAGTTTTTTAGAAAAATATCTTCTGATACTTAATGAGGAAGAAGTGGAAAGCTTAAACAGGCCAATCACAAGTAAAAAAATAATTAAAATATAGATATCCCAATTAAGCTTTAAATATACACAAATGTAAAGAAATCACAGGCAAAAAGGGAATTAAATGATATATAGGCCAACAACAGAAAAATAAAAATGGTAAAATGCTTTTCACAATATATTAAATGTGTCAAATGAGTCAATTTAATATAAAAGTATCTTTGGCTATTTGGAGAATTTTTTTACTCCATATAAACTTCAACAGCATTTGGTCTATATCTTTTTAAATACCATGTATATTTTTAAAGTGGTTGTATTTAATATATTTAATGATTTGGTAGAATAATCACTTTTATAATTTTAAGCCTTCCAATAGTGGATGGGTTTTCATTGCCTTGTGTCTTTTATATTTTTTAATAGTTATTTGTCATTTACATAAGTCTTTCAACATTTTTTGTTAAGCTGATTCTAAGATACTTGATTTTTGAGATATAATTGTGAATGTCATTTCTAAATCTTTCTCTCATATTTTGTTATTTGCATATAGGGATACTATACACTTATGTATATTGATTTTGTGGCCTTTCTTATTACTGTAAACTTATTTTTTGTGAATTATTTTGTAGTCTTTAAGGTTTTCTAAGTGTAATATATCATCTGTAAGTTCCGATAGCTTGATTTATTTTCCATTTGTGATGCCTAAAATATCATTTTTGCATGATTGCTATGGCAAGTATTTTTAATGCCATAATAAATAGTAGTAGTGAGAATAGTAACCCTGTCTTGTGTTTGATCATAGAGGTAAGGCTTTTGAATTTTTGTCATTGAATATAATGTGAGATCTGGGTTTGATAAATTTCTTTAACTATATTGAGGAGAATTATTTTATTGTGATTTTTTAGTAATGAATGAGTTTTGGCTCTTGTCAAATGTTTTTGTGCATCTACTGATATAATCATATTTTTCTTAAATTAATATGGTATGTTGATTGACTTATAAATATTAATTTATCTCTGTACTTCTGGAATAAATCCTACTTCATCATGGCATATGATCTTTTGAATATGCTATTATATTTGGTTTGCTAATGTTTTGTTAAAGGTCTCTGAGTCAAATAGCATGAAGAGTTCAAGCCAAAACTGACCCAAATTTAAAAAATCTTCCAGGTATTTAATCAGAAGACAAAAAGCCAAAGACAGGAAAAAAATATTAAAAGCAGTAAGATCAACGAAAGAATCAACATGTAAATGAGTTATATAAGATTTTCAGTGAATTTACCAAATGAGATACCAGGAAAGGGGTAAAATTGGTGGGATATAGTTTAAAAATCAAAAACAAACTTCACTGATATGAAAATCTCACTAAGAATACTCAACCCAATTTTATTTGAGGGAAAGCAAAGCTTCATGAACAAGTTACATTTTAGGAACTTCACAGCTTTAAACCAGCTCTACAAAAACCTTTAAAAGGACATTTTTATAACACAAGATACATTTCTACAAAATGATGCAAATAAATACTTTAATGTCATTAAACTCACACAGCATCAATAGCTAAACTCACCAATAAAGAGACACAGAATGAAGGATAGATCAGAAATTGAACCCAACTTTATGCTACCTACAAAAGATATATCCGAATAGTCAGGGAAGAAACTGCCCCCCAGAAGATGGAATGGTGAAAAATAATCATACAGGCAAAAATTATTTTAAAAATGTCTGGACGGACCGCGGTTCGATCCCCCGTTCCCCATATGATCTCCCGTGCCTGCCAGGAGCGATTTCTGAGCGAATAGCCAGGAGTAACCCTTGAGCGTCACCGGGTGTGGCCCAAAAAAACCAAAAAAAAAAAAAAATGTCTGAATAGGTTCCTAAAACAAAATGACCCCTCTCAGCCCCACATCTCCCACCCTGACAAGGAGCTCTAGCCACTAATGCTGATTCATTCTATGCAGCATTTTTCTCCTACCCCCCACCCCCCGCCCTTAATGTGGATGGTTTCTTGATACCTGATTCAGCACTATAGCAACCCCAGTTCGAGGACACTACTGATCCCTTATTGCTGCAAACCATTTCTCAGACTCAATAAGACCATGCTGTGGGACTAAAACGTGTCCTGCATCTTATCCCCACCCCAGATTATCTCAAAAGACTTAATGGGGATATCTATATTTCTTTGTATGTTTATTTACTTAATAGTTATAATTCTTTGTGTGTTTATATTTAAATGTAGAGGTAACCTCTTCCATCCTCCCCCACTTTTTGTGCTTGTTTTGGTTTTGCTTAGTAAGAAATTCTAGTAGATAGACTTATGGATGTTAAATCATCCTTCCTTGCATTTCTGGGATGAAATCTACTTGATCGTAGTGAATGATCTTCTTGATGAGCCATTGGATCCTCTTTGCCAGGATTTTGTTGAGGATCTTTCAATCTGTGTTCATCAGGGATAGTGGTCTGTAATTTTCTTTTTTGGCAGCATCTCTGTCTGGTTTTGGTATCAAGGTGAATATTTGCTACTACCACCAAGATCTGCACTTGCGGCAGCTCCACCTGGGCCCTCGCCCTAGGCTTCAAGGCTCACCGCAGCGGCCCTCCTACTCGTAGAGGTGTAGTGTCTGCGGGGGGGGGGGTGTCGCCGGGGCAGAAGCCCTGACATTGGGTCGCTCCCGTCCCCCTCTCATGCGTCACTGACTGCCAGCGATGGCCAGGTATGGGCCCCGCTTCAGCGCCATCCATTTTCAGGGCTAGTTGATTCGCCAGGTGAGTTGTTACACACTCCTTAGCGGATTCCGACTTCCATGGCCACCGTCCTGCTGTCTATATCAACCAACACCTTTTCTGGGGTCTGATGAGCGTC